>OZ007577.1:1659835-1717335 GCA_963931925.1 Onchidella celtica
AGAGAGAGAGAGAGGGGGAGAGAGAGGGGGGGGAGAGAGAGAGAGGGGGGAGAGGGAGAGAGAGGGGGGAGAGAGAAAGAGAGGGAGAGCAGAGAGAGAGAGAGAGAGAAAGAGAGAGAGGAGAAAGAGAGAGAGAGAGCGAAAGAGAGACAGAGAGAAAGAGAGAGAGAAAGAGAGGGAGAGCAGAGAGAGAGAGAGAAGGAGAGAGGAGAAAGAGAGAGAGACAGAGAGAGAGAGAGAGAGAAAGAGAGAGAAAGAGAGAGAGAGGAGAGAGAGAGAGAGAAATTCTGAAAAACAGCAAAATTCAACAAACAAAAGAACTGCAGTGACACAAAAGCAGAGAGAAAAGTTGCAGAAAGAGAGACAGACAGACAGACAAATAGACAAACAGAGAGAGAAAGACAGACGGACAGAGAGAGAGACGGAGAGAGTAAGTGAAGAATGTAAACAGCGAGAGAGAGGGAGGGTAAAAAAAAAATGAAGAAAGAAACGGAAAGAAATTGAGACAGCAGGAGATAGAAAGAAACAAAGGTAGAGAGAGAGAGAGAGTAAATGAAGAAAATAGACTAGCAGAGCGAGAGAGAGTGAAGAAAAGAAACAAAGTGAGAAATGCCGAGAGTTAGCGAGTGAGTGAATGACAGACAGACAGACAGAGAGAGCGAGAGAGAGAGAGAGAGAGAGAGAGAGGGGGGGGGGTATAATCGAAGATTAAAAAAAAAGAAATAAAATAGACCAGAAAAATAGACAGAAAACAGACATGTCACCCAGGGGTCAAACTCTACACCTGTAAGTTTTTTTCTTTAATCTAATCTACTGGTAGAACCTGGTGCCTGGTTAACTATCTCATCCTTAACAACATCATCATCATCACCACCATCACCATCCATTATCCATCATAACGCCACACCATCTTTACAGCTTTATTCCCGACCAAACATCAGCCACTACTGACCTTGACCTTCCCCATCCTGTGTACAAAGTTCTTCAGCTGTTGCCTCCGTCTGTTCTGTATCTTTTGTACACTCTGAAATGTCAGTTAAATGGACATAATTTGAACAAAAAAGTACAGTGTACCATCTACGTCTTCAGCCCATGTCAACTTTTCTGTTACATACAATCTCTAGAATCAAAGTGTTCATAACACATCAGCTCTGAACATTTGATCAAACAAAACTACACGTAATCAACTGACAACTCATTTGACTGGCTGGAAATTTAAAGAATTTCTTCTCATGTTCAAACAAAAACATTCCATAAAAAATTTCCACTATCACCCATCACTGCCCTGTGTCCAGTTCTCTACAGCCTATTCCAAATATCATGTCTAGCTATCACTGCCATGTGTCCAGTTGTCTACATTCTATTCCACATATCATGCCCAGCTATCACTGCCTTGTGTCCAGTTGTCTACATCCTATTCCACATATCATGTCCAGCTATCACTGCCTTGTGTCCAGTTGTCTACATCCTATTCTATATATCATATCCAGCTATCACTGCCCTGTGTCCATTTGTCTACATCCTATTCCAAATACCATATCCGGCTATCACTGCGATATGTCCACTTGTCTACATTCTATTCTATATATCTTGTCCAGCTATCACTGCCCTGTGTCCAGTTGTCTACATCCTATTCTATATATCACATCCAGCTATCACTGCCCTGTATCTAGTTGTCTATACCCTGTTCTGTATATCATGTCCAGCTATCACTGCCCTATGCCCTGTTGTCTACATCCTATTCTATATATCACATCCAGCTATCACTGCCCTGTGTCCAGTTGTCTACATCTTATTCCAAATATCATATCCAGCTAACAATTCCACGCCAAAGACTGTCAGTTCTAAATCTCAGCTGACCATTCGTCCCCCCCCCCCTACCCCTGGGACTATCACCAGACTTAGAATTTCAGGCACACAAACTGTGTCAGGTTTCAATACAATATCTTGTGTCATTCACGTTCTCTCAAGTTCTGTCACTTCCTGTGTGTGTCTGTTAGCGCCGCTATTCCATCAACTCATGGCCAGTTCCAAGTCAGTGCCGCTATTCCATCAATTCATGGCCAGTTCCAGGTCAGTGCCGCTATTCCATCAATTCATGGCCAGTTCCAAGTCAGCGCCGCTATTCCATCAACTCATGGCCAGTTCCAAGTCAGCGCCGCTGTTCCATCAACTCATGGCCAGTTCCAAGTCAGCGCCGCTATTCCATCAACTCATGGCCAGTTCCAAGTCAGTGCCGCTATTCCATCAATTCATGGCCAGTTCCAGGTCAGTGCCGCTATTCCATCAATTCATGGCCAGTTCCAAGTCAGTGCCGCTATTCCATCAACTCATGGCCAGTTCCAGGTCAGTGCCGCTATTCCATCAACTCATGGCCAGTTCCAAGTCAGTGCCGCTATTCCATCAACTCATGGCCAGTTCCAGGTCAGTGCCGCTATTCCATCAATTCATGGCCAGTTCCAGGTCAGTGCCGCTATTCCATCAACTCATGGCCAGTTCCAAGTCAGTGCCGCTATTCCATCAACTCATGGCCAGTTCCAAGTCAGCGCCGCTATTCCATCAATTCATGGCCAGTTCCAGGTCAGTGCCGCTATTCCATCAACTCATGGCCAGTTCCAAGTCAGCGCCGCTGTTCCATCAACTCATGGCCAGTTCCAAGTCAGTGCCGCTATTCCATCAACTCATGGCCAGTTCCAAGTCAGTGCCCCAATCCATCAATTCATAGCCAGTTCCAAGACAGTGCAGCTATTCCATCAACTCATGGCCAGTTCCAAGTCAGCGCCGCTGTTCCATCAACTCATGGCCAGTTCCAAGTCAGTGCCGCTATTCCATCAACTCATGGCCAGTTCCAAGTCAGTGCCCCAATCCATCAATTCATAGCCAGTTCCAAGACAGTGCAGCTATTCCATCAACTCATGGCCAGTTCCAAGTCAGTGCCGCTATTCCATGAACTCATGGCCAGTTCCAAGTCAGTGCCGCTATTCCATCAACTCATGGCCAGTTCCAAGTCAGTGCCGCTATTCCATCAACTCATGGCCAGTTCCAAGTCAGCGCCGCTATTCCATCAACTCATGGCCAGTTCCAAGTCAGTGCCGCTATTCCATGAACTCATGGCCAGTTCCAAGTCAGTGCTGCTATTCCATCAACTCATGGCCAGTTCCAAGTCAGTGCCGCCTTCTATTTATGTTTGTCAGCCTTTCCAGGCAATAAATCTATCCTGTACTTGTCTATTTTATACTTTATGTCTACAGCAAGTCTGTCTTTCGTCTTGTACCTCAAGTGCCTTCTGTCAGTAGCCAGTGGTCAAATGGGAACCTCACACATTTCCTTACATGTCACCTTTTCTTCTTTATCATCAAACTGAGTCATATCGCCTCTCCCCCCACACACACAGACACACACACCATAACACCCGAAACACAGGATGCCAAGACAACTCATTCCTTCTCTGACTATATATCGGCAAAGTTCTGCCCGCGTATACGTTGCTGAGTCATGACAAGCACTGGTTAACTTTCGTTCTAATACGAAGGCATGGGGTGGGGCATTTGTTGAGAACGCCGATACGAGCTCAGCGCTACGGAGGGAATTTGGCAATTCTTCGTGTTTAGGACAACACCTCATGTTCCCTACAGTGTCCAGTTACATCCCAACATTCCACTCACCAGCTACCGAGGCACCATCCGATTTCTTCTGGTCAACTAATCCCGCACGGACCTCCATCTTGTCTGTCTGCAATCTCTCCTTCTGTTTTCTGACCTCTGCATTCTGTGGCTCCAGTCTCTCAGTTTTTAAGTCATCCTTTAACGCCAGATGGTCGTCTTTGTTCTTGTGATAGACCTGGGACACAAAATAGACAATTTTTGATAATGCAAGTCTGGTATCTCAACTCGTGGTCAGTCATAATATGACAGTCTCTTACATGGCAGTTCTGACTGATTGGTTTCATTTCATACTGACCTACATGTAGTATGTCACCTGAAGGTCATCAACATGATTTGTTCTCCTGCAACAGAAACATTTTTTTTCTTTGGGGTTGAAAGTTCATTCTGGCTATTTATAGCTCTGGGTCAGGGCTGGATTAACATTTAACCAAAGTAAGCACGTGCTTAGGGCATCAAGGGAAGGGAAGGGGGGGGGGGTGGAGGCACAGACATTTTTTCACTGCTGACTTTTATCATGGACCATATGGAGCAAAACTGCAGATGGTACAGCTGAAACAGGATCCACAAAAAATGGTCCCCACAATAAATGAAACAACAAAACTGCAGATGGTGCAGCTGAAACAGGATCCACAAAAAATGGTCCCCACAATAAATGAAACAACAAAACTGCAGATGGTGCAGATGAAACAGGATACACAAAAAATGGGTCCCACAATAAATGAAACAACAAAACTGCAGATGGTGCAGATGAAACAGGATCCACAAAAAATGGGTCCCACAATAAATGAAACAACAAAACTGCAGATGTTACAGCTGAAACAGGATCCACAAAAAATGGGTCCCACAATAAATGAAACAACAAAACTGCAGATGGTGCAGATGAAACAGGATCCACAAAAAATGGGTCCCACAATAAATGAAACAACAAAACTGCAGATGTTACAGCTGAAACAGGATCCACAAAAAATGGGTCCCACAATAAATGAAACAACAAAACTGCAGATGGTGCAGATGAAACAGGATCCACAAAAAATGGGTCCCACAATAAATGAAACAACAAAACTGTAGATGGTACAGATGAAACAGGATCCACAAAAAATGGGTCCCACAATAAATGAAACAACAAAACTGTAGATGGTACAGATGAAACAGGATACACAAAAAATGGGTCCCACAATAAATGAAACAGTAAAGTATTTGTTGGCGTAAAGTCTCACTTTTTAAAATTTAAATTGTGAAATGTATTGATCAATGTGTTTTATGGTTTATTATTGTTTATAATTATTTTCCATCACATATGCAGTCTATGGGGGCACCAAAATATTGTAAGTGTGTAGGGTCTCTAACTAGTGCGGTGGTGACCGGGTCATATATGATCCGACCCAATTTTAAACAGCTGCCATTTTGCATATAATGCAGTTTGAGTTCTGGAATTTTTTTGACTTTTTCCTCAAATTTATTTATGCTAATGTATGCCAAGTATCAAATATATATACAACACAAATAGTCGCTTCACCAGCGGGTTGTGATCATGACCCCCACCCCCCCAGCCCAATGGTGATCGGGTCCTATGTGACCCGATAACTGTAAAGAGAGGATGGTGATCGACCCGATCAGCGACCACGAATCCTTCTTTAAAGTAATGGAGTCGTGTTCAGTATAAGACTCGATCACCATTCTCTGTTTACAGTTATCGAGCCGATTACTGTAAAGAAGGATTCGCGATCGGGTCTTATGCGACCCGGATATCGCAAAAAAGAACTGGTCGTACTAACTGTTATGGTAAAGTACTGGTATGTGTGGAGGATCTGTGTAGACAGGCCCATGATAGTGGTAAAGTACCGGTATGTGTGGAGGATCTATGTAGACAGGGCCGTGATAGTGGTTGTAACAGGGTGACAGATTGGCAAGGTATAACTAGCGTGGGAAGATAGTTGACGGCGGGGAGACAGAGTTATTGTAGGCCAGAGGGGGAAAGTAGGGGATGCAACGGAAAGCGCTTTGACACCCAAAAAGGGTAGTGTTTACTTGACCGCCGTACTTGACGATCAGATCACCTGGGAATTGCTTGGGGAGTAGAGATGCTTCAATAGTATTTGACGTGGAGTCGACGGGGGTGGCTATTAGGATAACTAATGTACACTCGGTGAGCGTCTTGGGACGCTACCTGACTGGGTATAAATCCCCGAACGCTCCTTCCAACTTCAGACCGTTGAGAGCACTCACCAGCTTCGTGCCGAAGAGGAGAGCACAACTGCAACTGTAACTTTGTACTAGTCTTGTGAGTGGGGAGGGTCAGGGAACCCGCAAACTTCCTTTGTCAGAGCGTGGTATCTTTGGTATCTTGTCGGGATTTGAGCTGTTGCTGAGTGGTAAGTTAATTGTACGATGTATGTGTATTTTACTTACTGTTCATCGTAGAACCTAAATCTAGTGGATTTACTTTGGTATAACTACTGCCTCTGAGAGAGTCACGGAAACGCCGTTACATATGTGTTACGAAACCTTATAGGATGGGGTCTGTTAGAGAGAGCGTTATTCTTCGTGGGGAACGTGTAAATATCATTAAAACTGCATTGATCGTTTATTCTATCGCCTATATGGGAGCCTATGGAGTATGGGAGCTGCAGCCTGACTTATAACAGTGTCAGCGGTTAAAAGTATTAATGATGAATATCCGTCATGGAGTAAGTATGGAAGTGATGCCTTCCAGCAGTAGATTAGGAAGTTGCGATTGTTTTTCTACAGAGGAGGAAGAACAACACCTTCTTGGCTTCTCAACTTCTTGTACTTTGATTAACGACATCGTGGCTTCTTGGCTTCCCGACCTATTGGTACCTTCCGATACCTGTTGATCTAACTGCGCAGTCAAGCCAGAGTAGAGAGGAAGAACCAGCGCCCAGATAGCGCCATACACCCCTAAAGGAGAGGTTTCCTTATGCTGAATGTACCCATGTGTTTTATAAAATGTGCTAGAAATTGAATATTACGAAGCCTTTTAATTATCATGTACTGATTTGCATTGATTTCATTCCATCGAAATTCATGTGAAATTGTATGACCTATGTTCATATTATTATTGAATGAATTAATAATTATTGTATAGATAAGCAATACAGATATCGTTTGTTATAACTTATAGAAGAGAGATAGTCGATTACTAATGTGTTTGTGCCGTGCCTATCACGGCTGGTGTCAGAAGAAAGTTAGTGAGAGGAAGAGTGCGTGAAATTTATTCATTAATGTAATAGCAGAGTTTAGCCAAAAGCAATTGATCATCCAGGCACCCATCCTGACTATTCAGCGTGAGAGAAAGTGGAAACATCACAGTGGTAAAGTACCGGTATGTGTGGAAGATCTATGTAGACAGCGCCGTGATAGTGGTAAAGTACCGATATGTGTGGAGGATCTATGTAGACAGGGCCGTGATAGTGGTAAAGTACCTGTATGTGTGGAAGATCTATGTAGACAGCGCCGTGATAGTGGTAAAGTACCGATATGTGTGGAGGATCTATGTAGACAGGGCCGTGATAGTGGTAAAGTACCTGTATGTGTGGAAGATCTATGTAGACAGGGCCGTGATAGTGGTAAAGTACCGGTATGTGCGGAAGATCTATGTAGACAGCGCCGTGATAGTGGTAAAGTACCGATATGTGTGGACGATCTATGTAGACAGCGCCGTGATAGTGGTAAAGTACCGATATGTGTGGAGGATCTATGTAGACAGGGCCGTGATAGTGGTAAAGTACCGGTATGTGTGGAGGATCTATGTAGACAGCGCCATGATAGTGGTAAAGTACCGGTATGTGTGGAGGACCTATGTAGACAGGCCCGTGATAGTGGTAAAGTACCGGTAAGTGTGGAGGATCTATGTAGACAAGGCCGTGATAGTGGTAAAGTACCGGTAAGTGTGGTGGATCTATGTAGACAAGGCCGTGATAGTGGTAAAGTACCGGTATGTGTGGAGGATCTATGTAGACAGGGCCGTGATAGTGGTAAAGTACCGGTATGTGTGGAGGACCTATGTAGACAGGGCCGTGATAGTGGTAAAGTACCGGTATGTGTGGAGGACCTATGTAGACAGGGCCGTGATAGTGGTAAAGTACCGGTATGTGTGGAGGATCTATGTAGACAGGGCCGTGATAGTGGTAAAGTACCGGTATGTGCGGAGGATCTATGTAGACAGGGCCGTGATAGTGGTAAAGTACCGGTATGTGCGGAGGATCTATGTAGACAGGCCCATGATAGTGGTAAAGTAACGGTATGTGTGGAGGATCTATGTAGACAGGGCCGTGACAGTGGTAAAGTAACGGTATGTGTGGAGGATCTATGTAGACAGCGCCGTGACAGTGGTAAAGTAACGGTATGTGTGGAGGATCTATGTAGACAGGGCCGTGACAGTGGTAAAGTAACGGTATGTGTGGAGGATCTATGTAGACAGCGCCGTGACATTGGTAAAGTAAATGTATGTGTGGAGGATCTATGTAGACAGCGCCGTGACAGTGGTAAAGTAACGGTATGTGTGGAGGATCTATGTAGACAGCGCCGTGACAGTGGTAAAGTAACGAAATGTCTGGAGGATCTATGTAGACAGCGCCGTGATAGTGGTAAAGTACCGAAATGTCTGGAGGATCTATGTAGACAGCGCCGTGATAGTGGTAAAGTAACGAAATGTCTGGAGGATCTATGTAGACAGCGCCGTGATAGTGGTAAAGTAACGAAATGTCTGGAGGATCTATGTAGACAGCGCCGTGATAGTGGTAAAGTAACGAAATGTCTGGAGGATCTATGTAGACAGCGCCGTGATAGTGGTAAAGTACCGGTATGTGTGGAGGATCTATGTAGACAGGGCCGTGATAATGGTAAAGTACCGGTATGTGTGGAGGATCTATGTAGACAGGGCCGTGATAGTGGTGAAGTACCGGTATGTGTGGAGGATCTATGTAGACAGGGTCGTGATAGTGGTGAAGTACCGGTATGTGTGGAGGATCTATGTAGACAATAGAGGTCAACACCAACAAAGTGAGTCAAATATTGGTGAGCACACACTACCAGTCCAGTCAGCACACACTACCAGTCCAGTCAGCACACACTGCCAGTCCAGTCAGTACAACTGACAGGAGAAGGGGTGAGAAGGAAGGGAATCGGTGGAGATGTTGAGCAATTCGGTTGTCACAAGGCGCACCCTGTACAGGCAAAAGCATGCACGTACGACTTGCAACCTTAAGATGTTCAGGACTATGTGAGGCTATAACACACCAATGGAACACGGTGTTAAACATTTACACATACAACACAATTTTACTGGGACTCGTGGGACTAAAAAAAAAAAAAACACGTTTCTGTTCATCAAACCCATCTAAACATGCTGTTGAAGAAGTCAATGGCTGACATGTATTTGCCCCCAAATGGCTCTTCATTCTGGTTCCCCTACTCCCACATCGCCCCCGTTCCTCGTTTTCGCCCACTTGTCGCTCTTTTCTTTGTTTTCTCCCCTCCCCTCCCCACTGGAAATCAGAATCGCCTCCCCGGGGGGCTGATATCGCCCACGTTGAGAACTACTGTTCTAACGTTTTACTGACATCACCGGCGGGGTTGCAGCAGTTCAAGGTCAGTAGGCCATTTTGCCTATCCTATGAGTGAAGGCTGACAAAATGCAGGATGTGCATTATGTTTATAACATAGTAGGGAAAAACAGTTGTTGCGGCGTGGGCTAAAGCAGCTCTTTCACATTTGCTGATGGTGTCCCACTGTATTGAAAGAAATAATGCTTGAGAAAATGAGGCGGGAGTGATAGGGAGAAGGAGGACACACAAGAGGTTTAAGCTGCCATTATATAATGGAACGATAGACTTCCAAGGAGGAAAAAGGTTGGTGTGACCCCAAAAAAGGAAAGATAGTCTCAGATGAGGCTGAAAGATGGAAAAATTTAAATGATTAAAACCAGGATGCAATTCTTTGTAACCCAGAATTAGTTTTTTAAAGGATCTCTTGCTCAGAACACGCCAAGTCTGTAAAAAGGGTTGGATCTGGAAGGCAAAAGAATTTGGGACTGTGTGGGTTCACTTGAATGGGATCAGCTGTTTGTCACAGAACAGATCTTCACCTCGACTTATATGTATTTATCCCTGAATGGTCCAAGAATCTATTGTTTTTCTTTTTTCCCGTCTGTCTCGAATCTGCATTGTCATTGAAATCTGATTGAATTGATGCTGGAATCCATTTCTTGACATTGCGACCCTGATTAGGAAGTTTTGTCCATGAGATCCCAGAACAGGACAGTCTGATGACTATTTCTCATGTAAACTAGAAACAGATTCTCCCTGTTGATGCCGCCATTTGCTCGGCCTTGGTTATAGACTACTTGCAACATATTAGAGGATTGATAACACAGGAGACTGGGAAGGATGGGCCAATTACATTTTGGCACTTCTGTTGATACTGAATGTAGTTTATTCTCACTGCTCCAATACACAGACCACCACTGAAATTTAATCTCTTTAATGACTACAACTGCCAAAAGCACCAGAAAAGGGTATGGTGGGTGGACGGGAGGAGAAAGATTTGTGCCCCCAGTTTATGTCAGGCTATTTCCTGTCACTACTCGGTCTAATGTTAAATTGTCAAGCAATTGGAAAGGTCGGCTTAAAATGCGTGTTAAGACACACTTTGCACATGTGTGTTTTGTGTGTGTATGTAGTTTTTGTGTGTGTGGCAGAGAAAGATTTTATACACAAACGCACACGAAGAAAAAAGGGGAAAGGGCTACACAAAAACAACAAAAAGATGGGGGATAATTTGTAATGGGGGATAAAATAGGACACCGGTTACCCATTGGCAAGTATCCCCCCATCCTATTTTAACCCCGGGGATAAACTGTTATAGAGGGGGATATAAGCCCTAACCTAAAATCTTGCCAAAGTTTACTAACATTCACATTATGTTGCCATGAACGTTTTCTTCTGAAAACTTGGCACCTACAGATTAATTTTCCCTTTTACATGATTACGTAGTCAGCAAACTTCTAATCCATAGACTTAGGATTTTAGTTCATGGGACTTCCTTGTCTGTAAGGAAAACCTGAACCAGAGTTTTTGTTTCTGAGCTGAATAATGGTAGAGTCAAAATTTTGGCAAAAAGAAAAAGTTGTATGTCGCAAAGCCCCGCTTAAGATATTATACCCAAAAGATACAATGAAGCGCAAAAGAAACTAAAAGAGAAGACAGAAAATGGCCGATATTTCGGCAACAACCTTTTTCAAGGAAAAAAAAAGAAAAGAAAAAAAAAAGAACAGGGAAAAAAATACAAAATTGAACAGATAAAAAAATCGAACAGTAAAAAAATTGATAGAAAATGAACAGAATCTAAACAGAATATTTCTACGTAACTGTGAGTTCTTGCTAGGACAGCAACACAAGAGCACGTCTGCCAGTGTGTGCAGGCTCGAAGTGACGCATTAGGTCAGTTACCAAGATGAAGGCGCAACATGGTGCCTCAGAGCACAAGACCGGGTGGGTGCGCAATATCGGGAGCCGCATTAAAGTAAAGGAAAAGAAAGAAAAAGAGATTAGGAAAAAGAAAAAAAATATTATCACACATATATGGAATTTTCTTAGGCATTGTTGGAGATTGCTCAGTCTCAATGCGTAGATCGGCACCTGAGTGACAAGACTTGAGTCCTAGAATCTGAATGTCGTTGGATGCCTCATGGTCTGGTTGATTGAAATAGACAGAAACAGGCTTTCCATTTTGATTCTCAATGTCACGGAGGAGCTCCAGAAACCGAGTATGAAGTTGTCGTCCCGTTTCACTGATATACAACAAATGACACCTGGCACAGCGGACAGCAAGCAAGATTACGACTATGGCAAGTGAAAATTTCCTTAACGCTGAACGTCGCCAATGGGCACTCCATGGAAGTCGATTGAAGGACGTGTGTGCATGTCTTACAATGAGAATTGAAAAATGGTTTGGTATCGCAACGGTCAATGTGAACAAGTCTACTCGGGACCAGAATGTCTTTCAAGTTTTTGGATCGCCTATACCAGCAGAGGAGGTGCTGCGTCAAGCATGTCACTGAGGCTCCGGTCAGCCCTCAAGATAGAAAGATTTCTAAGGATGACTTGTTTAATAGGCAAAACTAGGGGTGCTTTGTAAAGACGAGTTTGATAGGATTATCCTCACTCCTTTGTTTGGGAGTGAGGGCTTCCAGTCTATCTATATCACAGGCCCTCGACCAGGCTTTGTTCAGGACATGTTCTGGATAACCTCTAAGACGGAAAAATTCTACCATTTTCTTGCCTTCAGTGGCAAAGTCTGCATCCAACTGGCATAGACGTCGCAAACGGGGTGATTGTGAAAAGCGAATGGCATCCTTACACAAGAACGTGGGTGAGAAGAACCATAGTGTAAGTACGTATGACTGTTTGTGTCCTTTTAATGGACAGATGTTGATAGTCCCGTGGGTGTCAATGAGACCTTGGTGTTCAAAACGTTGATGGAGCCGGTAGACATATGGGAGGTGTATTTGATGGATGGATGAAAGTCATTGACAAAGGATAAGTAAGCCTCTAACTCAGATTGGGGACACAGAAGTCACACTAAAACCACCGACAATGTCTCTCGTATATATCTCTAGTTGACGGCCAGTGTAGTCCCGCTTGATGAGAGTTTCTAAGTATCCCATAAACAGGCAAGCATAGCTAGGGCCCATTTTCGTACCCATGGCGACACTAGTGATTTGATCAAAGAATTCCCCATTGAACTCAAAAGAGTTAAGGGTGAGTAAAAGTTCGGTGAGTCGGAGGAGAGTGTGGGTATTAAGATATTTGTCTGGCCTACTGTCCAGAAAATATTGAACGGCTCTCAGTCCATCAACATGAAGTATGGAAGTGCACAGAGAACTGACATCCATCAGGAATAGAAGTTTAATGGTGGCATCAGAGAAACGAGTTTGCTGAAATAATTATGTTAAGGGAAGGAATGGGTAAAAATCCTATCTTCCTTAGTTGTTAATCAATTTTCATAAAATTTGGGGTAGTGAAACAGAATGAAAATGTGATTTGAAAAATATATTCAAAATTTTTTTTAACTTTGCGGTTGCTATGGTAACGGCGGCCGTATTGAATTTTCATTACATTTTTAAATTAATAATTCTGTGAAAACCATCGGGTTGAAATGAGCTCAAATTTTGCATACAAGTCAAGAATTGGTATGCAAGGAGAGTTACAACACCATATTTCAAATAAATCTATCCAATTGGTCAGATTCCGACGTTGAAGCAGTAGGTTACATTTTTATCCCCCAGAAAACTGACAACACAGTTTTCTAATTACTTTGTCTGAAAAAAAAAAAAAAATCACATATGACCCAAATCGGTGGTTGTAACATCAAAGTATATATATTCAATGACACATGTGCAACTTTTGAGGGCCATCTGTTCCCTAGTTATGGAGAAATTAAGATCTGAAATTGTGAAAATGCGTTAAAAACAAAATACCCCTAAGGGCTTTCTAATTGCTCTAGCTCAAATAAAAAAAAAATCAGATATAACCCAAATCGGCCATTGTAATATCAAAGAACATACCCCAATTACACATGTGCAAAGTTTGGGGGCAATCTGTCAACTAGTTATGGAGAAATTAAGAATTGAAATTGTAAACCCAATTTTGTCTATCTAGTCCCAGTGCTCAATAATTTGACCCGCTCCTGAGCATCATTCGTGTCTTTACCATCATAATAATATGTAAATGTAGGAAGTTTTTCTGTGGTTTTTATAATGTTCTGAATAATGGTAGATCTAGTTCACAGACTGTTCTGACCAGAGTTTAGATATTATGGTGTAATAATGATTTAAACTTGGCACAATAATGTCACCGTGGCATGAAAAGTCAAAATGGTATTTTAGCAGACTTTGAAGATTCACAAGTTTACCCACCCCCACCCCTATCCCCCCACACACACACATCCCACCCAGACACACATGTAGAGCTAGTTCACCCATCTCACCCCCACCTCCTTATGCACCTCTCAACTCAGATCCACAAAAAAAATAAAACCCCACTTTTGAGACATTGTTTTTCAATGAAAGTTCAAGCAATAGGAGAGAAGGAGTTTCTATTTTAGCAAATAGCTTAGATCTAGACGAAAACAGTAATAGTCTAGGCATAAACCAAACTACGCTCCTGTTATAAATCTGGATGTCTGTCTAATGCAGTGTAGAACTAAAACAACAGATCGCTGGCGTCTCGACATCCAGAGCAGATCTAGATCTAGTTTGTGGCGGCCGTGCATTGACTAAACAAAAACCTGCAAACGAGACAATTATAACTAGAATCTAGATCTAGATCTCTCTCTATGTAGGATATTACTCGTACCAGCCCCGTTCATCTGTTTTACAACATCTCCAGACAAAAGAATTACTTCCCAGCAGCTGTGTCAAACTATCGTCGACGTTCTGTAGAGCGCGCAAAGCTTGGCCGTCGCACATTTCACCAGTTTCTAACGATGGGCACGGTTCCGACACCAGTGTCGACTCCTTAGGTACAAACCCTCACCTTACGATTCCGACACGAGAACCTGGTACCGGTACCAGCACTAGTGCCGACACTGCGGCGACTCTCTAGTTTTCCTTCTCATCACCACTGCGTAATTTACATTTACTACCTGTAAACATTACATTACAAAGATTTTAAATATTTAGACAATTAGTTCTGCCTTCCCCAGCAACTACAGTATCTTACCAGCGCCGATTAGTTTGACTGTTCACCTTTGCATCATGCAAATTCTCAGGGTCAGTGCTGGAGTTTGGGTCTCGGATTCGACCCTAGGGAAGTGATGAAGTCGTGAGGTCATCACTTCCTCGAGGTCAGTGTCGACACCAGTGTCAGAACCTTTCAGTAGGGACCTATGACGTCATTGGAGTCGGGGTCGGTGTCGACTCTAACGAGAAGTCACGGTGCCGGAGCCGGGGGTCGCGACATTGCTACCAGTTTCTTCTTGAGGAAGTTTTGATTGGTACAGGGCAAAACGGATATTAGAATACTGGTATCGACTACTCATACCTATGTGCTGAAATCTAAATATTAATTGCAATATCGTTTGGCCTTAATTAAGGGGGAAAAAATCAACTAACCTTTGTTTTGGGGTTTTCAGATGATATGTGTTGGAATGATAACTATAACTAACCTCACAAAACTAACCAAAATAATGAAATGTAAATTTTAGATCTCACAACTTTTTGACGCGGTGGGAAAAATGGAATTCTGAGATAGATATCTGCCTCTTTTTTATTTATTTATTTATTTTTTTTTATCTTGTAGGTTTTAAGTGACATTTATGCGTTTATAAACTTTGGGTAAATGAAACTGCATATTTGTCAGTGTTCAATCAAAATGTGTATTTTGGGGTTCTAGTTGTATTTTACAGTGTTTTGACATAAATGGTTTATAATAATTCTAGCAGCTGTTCTATTTTTCGAGTGGTGAAACACAAGACAAAAAAGGTACCGCTTCAGACGGAAAGAAATCTGCACAAATGATAGAATGATAGGTTATCATAGATCTTGACGTGCGTAGGATCATCCACAATTTTCAGTGACCTATACTAGATCGATAGAACAGTAGACCGTGTGCAATTGTGCACATTGTGGATTCTGCAGGAAGCTATGACGTCATGGACTCAAGCGTTTGTGAACATCCATTCGTGAAAAAAAAAATCTCGGATGTGACATAAGCGACACAAAGCAAACTCAAAAAGATACTTCATCGTCATTTCAAGTCTCCAAATTAAAAAAAAACAACAAAATCTCCCCAAGCCAAAAGAAAGGCACTTTCAAAATTTCACTAAAATTCGACTCCGTAATACAGACTGTAGGTCATGTCATAAATCCCGCCATTTTTTAAACATCAATGGTCAACAAAATTCCTTTCACCGAGTTTTCTGAAAGGTTAAACTGACCTTTTGTATCACAGGTGTGTCTCACTTCTTTTTCTTGCCTTTATCAATCTCACCTGCCTCTCTGTTGTGTGTGAGGTCATGTAGGTGTGTGTGTGTGTGTGTGTGTGTGTGTGTGTGTGTGCATTATCTATGTGTGTCTGTGTTTTACATGTATTCTGTCTATGTTGCAAGCTGTCAATATTCCCCCAAATTACAAGCTAGGATAACATATCAGGTACAAACAAATTGTAAACTCAGACAAATAAGTTATAAATACAACATCGTCTGTCTGGACAAAGGTCATTATTTGCAGGTGCCAACAGCAAAAGTTCACCACAGTTATTTTTTCCTGTGAAACGATGTGAATCTGTTTGAACGCCCGGCGTGCACTATTTGAAAGATGATATCGAATCCATTAATTGGAGAGTATTAGTCTCAAGTCAGCGCTTGAATACCTGGCAAAAATCGCCCAGCAAGTTCAGGTTCACGAGTAGATCGGATGTGCCAGATTTTTTTGGCAGCGTGTTGTAAAATAATTTTAGGCAGGCGGAGAGATTGGCACAGGTACGAGACGGTGTCGAGCAATGCCCAGACACGCCGCGGACTGAATGGGAGTCATCGTGTTTGTAAACGGAGCAGCGTGTTGGTCTTTGTCTATGAGAAAGTTTATCTGACTATCTGTCTGTCTGTTTGTGTACTATCTATCTATCTATCTATCTATCTATCTATCTATCTATCTATCTACCTATCTATCTATCTATCTATCTATTCTATCTATCTATTCTATTTATCTTATCTTTCTATTCTGATCTGATCTGTTTTGATATATTCTGATCTGATCTATTCTGATCTATTCTGATCTCATCTATTCTGATCTATTCTGATCTGATCTATTCTGATCTGATCTGATCTCTTCTGACCTCATCTATCCTGATCTATTCTGATCCGATTTGATCTATTCTGATCTATTCTGATCTGATCTGATCTATTCTGATCTGATCTATTCGGTATCTATTCTATCTGATCTATTCGGATCTATTCTGATCTGATCTATTCGGATCTACTCTGATCTGATATATTCTTATCTATTCTGATCTGATCTATTCTGATCTCTTCTGATCTGATCTGATGTGATCTATTCTGATCTATTCTGATCTGATCTATACTGATCTATTCTGATCTGATATATTCTGATCTATTCTGATCTGATCTATTCTGATCTATTCTGATCTGATCTGATCTATTCTGATCTGATCTGATCTATCTGATCTGATCTGATCTATTCGGATCTATTCTGATATGATCTATTCTGATCTATTCTAATATGATCTATTCTGATCTATTCTGATCTGATCTATACTGATCTATTCTGATCTGATATATTCTGATCTATTCTGATCTGATCTATTCTGATCTATTCTGATCTGATCTGATCTATTCTGATCTGATCTGATCTATCTGATCTGATCTGATCTATTCGGATCTATTCTGATATGATCTATTCTGATCTATTCTAATATGATCTATTCTGATCTATTCTGATCTGATCTGATCTATTCTGGTCTATTCTGATCTGATCTCATCTAATCTATTCTGATTTGATCTATTCTGATCTGATCTGATCTATTCTGATCTGATCTGATCTATTCTGATTTGATCTGATCTATTCTGATCTGATCTGATCTATTCTGATCTGTTCTGATCTTTCTGATCTGATCTGATCTGATCTATTCTGATCTGATCTGATCTATTCTGATCTGATCTGATCTGATCTGATCCTATCTGTTCCTATCTATCTATCTATCTATCTATCTATCTATCTATCTATCTATCTATCTATCTATCTATCTATCTAATCTATCTATCTATCTATCTATTTTATCTCTTTCTCTTTCTCTCTATATCTCTCTCCCTGTCTGTCTCTATCTCTCCCCCTATCTGTTTCTATCGCTGTCTCTCACTGTCTCTGTCTCACTAAGGTTTATCTGTCTGTTCTATCTATCTATCTATCTATCTATCTATCTATCTATCTATCTATCTATCTATCTATCTATCTATCTATCTATCTATCTATCTACCTATCTATCTATCTATCTATCTATTCTCATCATCCGTTGTCTTCCCTCTGGGCTTACCCCACCCTCTCGCACCGTGTCATGCGCATTAACATCATTGGCCTTACATTGTAGTTGTGGTCAGTTGTGGTCAGTTGTGTCGGTTAAATCAGTCTGGTTTTGTTGTTTTTTTTTGTTTTTTTCAATCGAGGAATTTTATTCAATTTTATGTCATAGTGTACGGAAATGGTATATGAGTGACTGTAAACAAATGAAAGTTACAAAATCAATCACAATCAAATTAAAGCTACAAAATCAATCACAATCACCGCTATTTTTCAACCCATTACCTAGGCAGCATCGAGCGCTCAGCCCACACCGCGATGGTGAGATGGGGTTTCAATGCGGACCATTCAGGCTCGCGTCGGGAAACAGGGAAAGAGACGGCTGGCGAAGCGACGCGTGGAATCTACTTCACTAGTGTATATCTATGGTGTCGAGGGATAAATACTAGTGTATACACTGGCATAAATCTTGGGGTTTTTTTTGTTTGTTTTGTTTGTATCTTTGGGTTATTTTTTCAGACTTGGACAAGAAAACACGAAACAAAGGGTTTCTTGTTTAATATGTTCGACAATACTTTTCTAAAAGCTCGTGCATTAAAATGAGAACGATTTCCTTTCTGTTTGAGTCTACTTTATTATTAAAATTACCGCTGTGTCATTTCCTAGACTTAAACAATCATTACTACAGGTACTACACACAACTTTACTACATGTACCGCTACTTCAACTATTATAGAATTCAACATTAACCATAATGCTGCCAAAATTCTAAATCCAATAAGATGAGACGGTTTGCGTGCTCGCAGGGCGGGGAGGAGCCCCATAGAGCGTTGCAGGAAAACAATGCTTGATATAATGATAAACATTTAATGATGCAGACTTGCCACGGCGCTATTCCGACCAAACAAACAAACAAAAAGAACAGCGATTGAATTTAAAGTTATAAAATATGTGATTTCAACCAAGGTCTATAGAGATAATCGAACAGTGAACAAAATTCAATAGATATTTTCTGTAATATTGACTTTGTACAATACGGCATTGGTCCATGACTTCCGAGCATTCGCTGCTAGGGGGGGGGGGGAGGAGGGGAACGGTGCCAAATCTGTGCCCGATAAACGCACTAGATGTCTCATCTTATTGCATCAGGTACCTTTGATGCTGGTACGGGTATTTTCTAGCCTGAGCAGTTTTTCAGATTTCTGTCCAGAGTCAGATATCCCCCCCCCCCCCCAAATGCCTTCCTCCGTCTTCTGCCGTCCTCCTTTCTCTCATTCTCACCTCTGCTCTCCTCCGACTACAGCGATTGTCCATACTTCTCAACTGATAGGGACAAGTTTGACGTGTCTTCCAGGAGCGAGCAGTTTGACTCAGTTTGACCTCACTGTTCACTGGATCTGATTGGTCAGTTTGAAATCTGTGGAGAAATGAAAAACAGCATCGATTACCATGCAAGATTGGTAATGTAATTGAATTTATTTCATTGATTTCATTTTGTCTGAAGGAAAAAGATCGTAAAAACTACAAATTTCACCAGATTTTTGATTTTGCGTTACTGAATCACACACTTTATTATTATTTTTTTTTCTGTAAGTGGTTTATTTTTGAAAAATTGGGACTAATCCAATAAAACAAATACTTGTTTAAACATTTTCTAGAGATCACACATTTCTCGTATCCAGTGATATGTTATTGTCAGTTCTTACCTACACCTGTGTCGATTTGTGACCTGACACTTTCTGTGTATTCCTCAATCTGCTAATGTATCAATCTATGTGTTTTGACATCATGATTTGATACATTGTGTCAGGTGTGTGTATTTGTACATGTTCGTGTATTAATGTTAGTGGCAACATTTGATGTGGTCCATTATACACCAGGCATTGATATATATGGAAGTGCTTACATAGGGAAATATGTGAAAAAGTCATCGAAATATGGTGACTTGCTATTTTTACTCAGCCAACCGACGGTTATTCTATTTTGGGAAGTTTGCCTGTTTTTTATTTCGATCGTCCAACATGGCGGCGCCCTGTGAGGCTGAACTAGCTCTAGATCTAGATGTTGGAACAACGTTTAAGTCTTTTGAAGACTTCAAACCTGTGATCCAACGGCGGCACGAGAGGTATAACGAAGTCCTTGTCAAAGGCAACGGCAACATGACTGTTGCAAGGGCCAATGCCAAACTCAAGAACAAGGACTTGGCCTATTGTGACTCATTTGCATACGCATGGGTCAACTACCGATGCATACACGAAGGCGTGTTCAAGACAAAAGCCGAAAAAAGGGAAGTATATCCGTTTGATCCCCATACCCCAAGAAGAACAAAAACAATACATAGCTACCCCGGCGGCTTTCCCTGATATGTCAATCTGACTACTGCCCAGACGAACATCGGCCTACGGCCTCGATGATACAAACTGACTAGACCCTCACGTCGTTACACATCAAATCTGACAATTGATGCCCATGCACTTGTCGAGCTAGGGAACGCATTCGGAAGTCCTCCCTATACAGCCTCTACAAACAAGATGGCGGACTAGAGATGGATTAAGTTGTCGCATCCAATTTTTGAACTTGTCTTGTTTCTTTTTCAGTAGCCGTACACTATTAATCAGAGTTACAAAGTTGTCAAAATTGACTAAAGAATCTATCTATACTAATCGATTATACATTCGATGTTGTGAAGTAATTTTAGGTATGGGGATCAAACGGATATACTCCCGAAAAAAGAGACACCATGTAAGTTTTTTGTACTTAATTACTTATTAGGTTCAATATTGATATGTTGGAGTTCAGTGAGATGAGCAGGAGAACAACCTCGAATGAGTACACTTGTAATTAATCAATAATAATGTAATGTAATGTAAGCGTGTAGATCTTGGCCTATAGATCTATGCCTCCCATGCAAATCCTGGGCCGTGCATGTGTGACCATGGATCTTGAAATTTTTCTCACATAGATCTAGGCCTATTCGAAATCCTTGACCCAGTCCCATCAGAGGTGGACGTGAAAATTGTTGGCCCCATCTGGATATGAGCACCATTGCTGATTCAAGCTCAAAACGGACATTAAACACACAATTTCCTATAACTCAAGTAACAAAAATATGCCCCGCCTTGCATAGCAAGGGAAAGATTTTTGCTAGTACTAGAGTCTATATCTAGATATTGATCTAGACTCTAGATAAGGTCTAAAGGAGGGAGGATCTAGCAGGCATAGCCTACATTTCTGGCCGTCATTTTTTTTTCAATAAATTCAGCACTTGTAATTATCATCAGTTTTTGAAGGTTTTATTTTAGAATTGACATTTCAGATGAGTACATGATCGTTGATAGTAGACGAATTTAAAATGAATGAAAAGAAATTTCTAAGTTTAACTAAGCTGTCTTAGAAGTTGTGAATCGGTTGGTAAATCTTCCGTAAATTTCAGAAAGTCTTAACTAGATGAATATCTAGATCTAGACATAGAGATTCTTCATCCTACTTCATGAGCTGTATAGTCTGTAGAATTAAGAAAACCTAGTCGTGTTCATAGACTTATTTAAGCTGTTGTCAATTTAGATCTCTACATCCATAGACCAGGCTGGTTCTAGATTCTTAGTAATCTTAGTCAAGTCGCTAGAAGGCTGCTTGGTCTGTTGAAGTGCAATATTTCTCATGATTTTGGAACCATGTGAGTCCAGACAATGCTGAATTGCCAATTTTGCTAAATTTAAAACATCAATGGAAAAAGAAGATTTTTTTCCAACTCTGGTTTTGGCAACTAAAGAAGAAAGCATTTTTTATGAGAACATAATTCTGGTAACTCTTTACAATGTGTCATTCTGTTTCTAATAAGGGAGGAACAGAGGCAGAAGTCAAAGCACGAATTGGAAAGGCACAGGCAGCTTTCACGTCCTTAAGCAAGATTTGGAGAACCAAGGATATATCTCTAAAAACAAAGCTGAGGATATTCAACTCGAACGTGAAGTCAGTCCTGTTGTATGGATGTGAGACTTGGAATGCGTCCCAGGCCTGCATAAAGAGAATCCAAGTTTTCATCAACAGATGTTTGAGGAAGCTACTTAAGATCAGATGGACAGACAAGGTCAGCAATGAAATTGTTTGGAAAAGAACAAGACAGAGCCCAGTCAGAGAGGAAATTGGTAGGAGGCGATGGAGATGGATCGGCCACACTCTCAGGAGGCCAGGAAACAGCATCGCGAAGAAGGTATTGGATTGGAATCCCCAGGGCAAGAGATCAAGAGGAAGGCCGCGCGGAACGTGGAGAAGAGCCAGAGAAAATGATGTGCAACGAAGCGGAAAGACTTGGAATAATGTAAAGAGGCTGGCCCATGATAGAGAGGGATGGAAAGTGTTTGTTGGTGGCCTATACCCTGATCCAGGGTGAGAAAGGCAATGATGATGATTCTGTTTCTTATTCAGATCCAACAGACTGAACTGTCCAGTGAAACTGAGGTTGGTTGCCAAGAAAGACAAGGATGTTCTGGAAATTGTGTCTTGCACAATGAACCATAACCATGTGCACCCATCCAGAGAAGGTTAGTATAGTTATAAAATGTATGATAAGCTCCATCAATATGTTAGCCATGATATTTAGAGATGGTGGTGTTAGGAGTGGGGAGTGATGATGATCATGTTGAATAATGTTGGTAGAGATGTCTCAAAATAGGATGTTGTTTCATAAGACTAATAAGAGTTGATAATGAGAATGATTGGGAAATTGAGTAAGGAATGGGAAGCAGAGGATGGTGGTGCTTTCAAATGTAGGGGTAGTTGCTGGTAGGGTTGAAGGATGACAGTGAGTAGGATTGATATGCAGAAAGTCTGAAGCCTGTTTCTAGCCACTTATCTTGGCTTTATTCAACATTCAACAGAAGTATGATTAGATGCATGATCTATAACACAAACAGATAGCAGACAGTTAGACAAACAGATAAAACAAACAGTACATGACGAGCGATGAAAACAATACAAAGCACATAAACATAGCAACATCACGACAAGGATATTCAGGTGTGTGTGTTGGAAAGAAAGAGCAGGAGAGGAGAAATACAATGACATAAGTCAGAGACAGCCAGGATCCCAATCAGGAGAGGCAGCCAGGATCCCAATCAGGAGAGGCAGCCAGGATCCCAATCAGGAGAGGCAGCCAGGATCCCAATCAGGACTGGCAGTTTGCCCCAGGCAAAGCAATGGCAAAAAATTGTAGATTAAATACAATTTGTATAAAGATTACCAACCACCAAAATTTTTTGAGTATTTTGCTATATGTTGTTTGTCTAGATTTTAATCCCATGCCGAGTCCATAACTTTCGTTAACTAAAATGACATGCCCACGGCGGTAAAACACCCAAAGCCCCTTTTCCCAATAATAAATTCAACAGACCATCACCACTTCATTTTTTTTTTAGCTATTTGGTTTGGTGCAACTTCACTCCATGAAATTGACCAGTTTCCCAGCTAACAAACCCAAACAATCAAGTGGCGTAGGAACCAAAGTCCAAATGTTTTATTTCAATTTAGTGGCATATTTAAGCTCCCAAATGTTTTGCAGAGTGCCACATAAAATGGCAGCATCCCAGCTACTCACTGCCAAAAGCAGTGACTCAAAAGTGTTTAATCATTATCTATTTTAGCACTGTTCCTATGGGAAGAATATAATATTTGGTGATTTGTAGCAAGAAAGAGAAAGGATTGTCAAGAATGCTGATGGTAATTATGATGATGATGAAGTTGTTTAATGATAATTAAATTAAACATCTGCTTCTTTTCTCCTAAAGAGTAAAAGTGAGCATGAGATTACACAGGGTATTTTGTGTTGAGTACAGCAGTATGTCCTTATCAAAGAAATCTGCCATGCACAGCCACTTATTCACAACTCACTGGTTTTGAATTTTTTTTTTTACTCTGATAAATATTTTTTTTCAACAGACTGCCATTATGCATGCCAGCGTAAGATGACACAAGAGCAGGCAAATAATGCAGCACAGCTGACCAATCTTGGTGTCACCACTACCAGTATGCAAGCTCACTTGAGGGAAACAACTGGGATAAAGTTCAGAAGAACAGGCATAACCAATGCTGTTTTCAAGAAAAAGACAGATGAAAGGGGTGGAAAAACTGTTGAGGAAGAGACATGGAAAGTGCTGATAGATATGGTTGGCGAAGATGATAGAGCACAGTTTTCAGTTGTAGGGGATCAGGATAAAAATGTCAGATTCATATTTTTTCAGACAGCCTCAATGAGAAGCTACCTTTCAGCCTTTCCAAGTGTGGTGCTTGTTGATGGGACATACTGTGTCAACAATTTAGGTTATCCTTTTTATGTTTTTTTAGTTGTTGATAATGATTATTGTGGGCATGCTGTAGCATATGCAGTCACTAAAAATGAAACTGAAATTACACTGAGAGATGTCACCCAATTTGTTTCCCTGAATCCGGATGTTAAAGGTACAAAGACCTTCATTGTCGATAAAGACCAAGCAGAAATATCTGCACTGAAAGCTGTGATGCCAGAATCCAATATTTTACTTTGTCGGTTCCAGGTAGCAAAAACCTTTGAAGACTGCATTCCAAAATACACCAAAGGCCTGGATGAGACCACAAAGATGGAAGCAAAGTCACATCTGAAGAGAATGCTGTTCACAGATGATGAATATGTTTTTGAATATTCTTTCAGCCAGCTTCCCGAGGATCTTAATGTGAGAGGATGAACAACTTTCTATTTTTATATGTGCTTTCATGGTAACTCTGGTGCGTGAGTGAGGGACGGCCACTCATAGTAGTTTATGGACACTTGGCAGAGTACCATTAATTGGATTATTTCCCTTGTAATACTAGCGCGGGGCCCGTTATTCACATCACGGTGAAAAGCGCGCATTTTGATTGGTCAATTGGAAATTTTGACCACCGGGCTTCCAGCTCTTATATCATGGCTTTAAGTTTCTTACAACTCGCCCATTCGTTGTTATCCACCGACAGAAAGACGGGAACCCGAATTCATTTTTGAGAGTAGACAATACCCTATCGGTACAATATAGGTATTTATGATAACGTTTGTTATCAATGGAGATACGTCGTATTAATGGACGAAAGAATCCCGCACGAAATTGTCGAATGTTGTTAGTCCTGACACTTTGAAAATTTATATTAAAACTAGTACCGGGTTTCTGGTATAAGTAGTCAGTTAGAATTTTAGCAGCAAGTTTCTACTTTATAATGGTACTAATTTCGTTGTACTTTGATGCACATGTCCTATTGAAATAATTAATAAGAGGGTCTCGGATTTAAAGCAAACTATGAGTTAGACGCATGTTATCCCCGATAAATCCAACCTGGGTCAAATTTATTCAATTATTGCTGGAGGGGACGTTAGAGTAATTTCTGCAGTTTACTGGGATACCTAATTGACTTTTGTGTGCACCCTTTTAACCGTACTGTAAATTCGATTGTGTTAGGACCCTAACCGGTTATGTTGTTCGGCTGGACTCAATGTCCGAGCCTTTCACTTGTGCAACACGAGACTACGTAATAGCTCTCTCGGACGTCCGCGCGGGCTCATAAATAAGATGCGAGTTCGAGTGGTCAACACACTCCATCAAAGACGCAGAGACAAGAGCCGACAGCACAGTGAACCTAGGCCGGCGGCGGCCTGCCGTGGCGCGCCTCGCCCAAAACATGGCCTAGTCCAGTTGCGCCAGTAGCAGAGAGACTTTGGCTTATGGCTGGTTGGGCTTCTTTTTATGGGCTTCTTCTTATGGGCTTCTTCTTATGGGCTTCTTCTTTTTATGGGCTTCTTCTTTGTTTGGGCCGCGATACCTTTGTTAGGCTTTTTTTGAATAAATAAGATTGCCAGCAGAACCCTGTGTTTGTTAATCCTGTGTATCCTTAAGGGAGTTACTATTGAACCCACGCAGTAACCACAGAAGCCACTCGTAGTTCACCCAACATTAAGAAGTATGTTCAGAAAAATTGGCTGCCTTCAAAAGAATGCTGGGCACAGTTCATGACCAAGTCAATTATTACCTGGGGCAATTTTACCAATAACTGTTTGGAAAGGCATAATAGAAAACTCAAAACGATCAGCAACCACCGCAAGAGCCTTCCACAGCTGATAAAACAAATTCTGAAACTTCATGAGAATGAAGACATCAAGTTTCACCAGAAAGGCAAAGACCTTCAGTTGAAGTCCAGGGTTGTGAGGATAAGTAAAGGACCAGCTGCCCTTGTCAAAGAGTTAGAGGCAAAGGCCCAGATTCTCTCTCCTGCTGCCTGCAAAATGCTGAAACAGCAAATAGAGAAAATACCTCAAGAGTCTAGACTTCAAGTGAACATGGAAGAAAGGTCGGTACAGTTCAATAAATCTGAATCAGAGGTAACTATTCACAAGATCACAGAGAACGGTTGTTCATGTCTCTTCTCATTCCAGACCAGATTGCCATGTTGGCATATCATGTATTTTAAGCTGTTAAACGGAGAAGCTGCTCTAAATGATATTCCAGATCACTGGCTTCTGAGGAGCTTCACTGATTTAACCAACAACTGTGACATTAAAAGTGGCTGTTCTGCTGTTCAAGTTGTGAAACGGAAAAACTCAAAGCGTTTGAAATTGAGAAAAGGAGTATGGCAACTGAACTGTGGAAGGAGGCTCTTGAGGGCATGGTGGCATGTGGACACAAGGACTTCTTGGATCGCTGCGAAGTACTCAAGTACATTGGAGATGTCTGGAGGTCAGGGAAAGATGTTATGTCAATTGATGTCGGTTTAAAAGGCAAAGGTTATAGGAATGATAGTTTCCAACCCTTGGTTGATGATTTGGAAAACCTTGGAAACAATCATGACACTGACAGCTTATCAACTGCACATCACACTGACAGCCTATCATCTGCTCATCAGACTGATGGCCTGCCATCTGCCCATCAGATTGACGGCCTATCATCTGCTCATCACACTGATAGCCCATCATCTGCCTATCAGACTGACAGCCTATCATCTGCCCATCAGATTGACGGCCTATCATCTGCCCATCAGATTGACGGCCTATCATCTGCCCATCAGACTGACAGCCTATCATCTGCCCATCAGATTGACAGCCTAACATCTGCCCATCAGACAGACAGCCTATCATCTGCCTGTAAGACGGATAGTCTATCATTTGCCCAGCAGACTTATGTCCTATCCTCTGCCCATCAGACTGATAGCCTTTTATTTGCCCAGCAGACTGGCACCCTATCATCTGCTCATCACATGCACAGTCTATCATCTGCCCATCAGACTGACACTGGTGATCTCAACTGTCAAACTATCAACGTGGCAGGAAACAGTCAAATTGACATTCAGAATGATAATTTGACAGACAACATTCAGATTGAGAATCTGTCAACCATATCATTTAGTCAAGATGAAGATTCTGTAAGAAATATACTCAGAAAGAAATTGCTGCGCAAGACTGACATGGCAACACAGAGCTGCGGTCGAGGTAACGCTTTGGTACAGTGCTCAGATGTTTCACCCGCCACATCAAATTGTACCGAGGCAACGAGTGCATTAAATTCATATGGGCTGAAGTTTGCTGAGAAAGTAAGAAAACACGGTAGACCCAAAGGTTCTGGAAAGATCTCTATCAAAAGTCATAAAAAGAAAAAAGTTGTACAGAATGAAGATCCCACATCGGACACTGAATTACCTTTGCATAGAATCCCTAATCCAGACATATGTTCAATATGCAATCAGCAAACACTGAACAACAGCACACATGGAGCACCATTTTGCGAATGGATAAAATGTGACTGTTGTTCACGATGGTTTCATAGGTTATGTGCTTTTGGATGTGGAAAGTCAGGAAAAGCTATGAAATATGTATGCAGTTTCTGTAGAACAAAATGAAAGGTAAGATTATATTTATTCCTGCTGAGAAGACCATTTCATGATAATGAAGTAGCTGTGATTTGTCGTGACGCCAGTGTTGTAATAAGGGAATTGAAACAAGTTAACCAACACAAAGCAAATTAATAGAATGTTATGGAAACTTAAATTATCCCTGTTCCTTAAAAGCCTAAAGTCACAGAAATGAATGATCTGAGGCCAGTAGCTTTGACATTTGTGGTATCAAAATGCTTTAAAGACTTAATTTGGGTGACAACCAGTGTACAATATAAAATATTTAGATATTACTATTGACAGTTTGTTAAACCAGCATGCTCTTGTAAATTCTGTAGAGAACAGAAAGATATAGAAGTCATTTGTTCCATCTTAACATCTTTAGTCAGATTAATGCAGTGAATATGCTTTTTAATGCAAAATAATGTCACCAATCGCATGCCAGAAAGCTAAATCACTTTCATCTGGCCTGCCTTAGAAAGATCCTAAGGTTCAAATGGCAGGATAAAATTCCAGACACTGAGGTCCTCAATCGTGCCAAGGAATTGAGCATCTTCTGCCACCTGAAAAAAATTCAGCTACGTTGGGCAGGACATGTTGTCAGAATGCCCGACTCCAGACTCCCTAAGCAAATCTTCTTCTCTGAGCTCTCCAATGGAACGAGGAATGTTGGGGCCCCAAAGAGACGTTACAAAGACACTCTCAAGCAATCACTGAAGGCCTTTGCCATTGATGTGAGTGAGTGGGAAAAGCTCTCGCTTGATCGTGCAAATTGGAGGGCGGCCCTTACCAGAGGCAGCAAAGCATGGGAAGCTGACAGAGTCCAGCAGGCTATCAAAAAAAGAGAACGGCGCAAGAAAAGGCCCAGTGGTACTGAACCAACGGAGCACTCTTGTCATTTATGCGGAAGGGTCTGCAGGGCAAAAATAGGACTTATCAGTCACATGAGAAGCCATAAGTCATGAAAGAACAGTCTTTCCATTCTGTCCTCTGTGTCCTTTAGTTCTCTTTATTGTCCATGTGTTGAAGTTCTCAACAATTTCTGTTCTTTATTCCTCTGGTGTTGTTAAGGTCATCATCATACCTGATGGACGAACTATTATTATAATGTCACAGTGAATGGATATAAGTAATATGTATGTCTGAGTGTGTAATATGCTGTTGTTGTTTTATTATTACTACATTTTATCGAAAGGACACATTAAAATTTCCTTTTCATTGATGAATGAAAATTATCTTATCTTAGCTTTTAGTTATACAAAAGTTAGGAAGCTTGTGTACAATTTCAGACCAAATGTTCATTGCACATTTTGTGGTTGTATTACCTATATATATCTGAAGCTTTTGTATGTATGATCGTCTCAGGGGTTAAGGAATTTAGACCCTACCAGACTGTTTCAATTGAATATATAACTAATCGCTATGTGACAGGGGCACACTAGCAAAAGATTTTGCACTAAATTCTGGATTATTCTTCATTTACCAACTTTATATAATGCACATCTCACTGTTAAGGTTGGCTTTTGCATGAAGGTTCTACTTTTACAGTATTCATAAAGTGTTGACATTTTAAAGAAGTGTAACCACGTATAGGATTGGCTTGACAATAATTATTAAGAAGTACGGTACTTAATGTCACGAGTGGAGTGAGTGCAATTAAGGGGATTGCTACAGAGCGGGTGTAGAGTAAGAAAGGCTCACAGTAGACAGCAAGTTAAGCGTGCTGTTGTGAGTAGTGGTGTGGAAGTCTGAATGAGGCGAAAGCGATGTATAACTATCACTGCAAGTTAGAAGGTCCTACGGATCGGACCTGTGAATAAGAGCCCATCGGGCGGACATAAAGGGAAGCAGTCGAGAAGACTAGTGAGAGTCTTTCCAGTAATGACTGGTATGTAGAATGTTGATTGATTATTATGATTGATGTATTATATTATATTCGTCTATTACCATGATGTAAATAAGTATATGTGAGGAATGTGGAAGTCCTTGATATTGGATATAGCAAGGTGCGCCATGAGCGATAGATGAAAGTGAGTTCATGGATTTGTAGCGCGAGTGAGTAGTGTGTACTCCGATGGAGGTGTGTTACCGTAAGATGTGTGGTGAGTGAAAGGTGAACTAGTGTGTGTACGCTTCATGGATTGTAAGGAGAGGTGGAGTGAATAGAAATGGTAGGGTATTATACCAATGTAATGTTATTCTTGTAGGTGTCGGGGACGGGCCGCAGAGCCACCTCGATGAGCACAGGGGATAGGCCAGCATAGGGCCGGAGGCCACACATAGGCCAGAAGTGAGGCTGTCAGTGTAGGACAGTAGAAGCACATAAAGTCGTGGCAGTCAGGCCACGGACAGGGACGTAGATATGAGATTGAATGAGATACTATATTGTTGCCATGTTGAGAGGCTAATGAACTGATACTATGTTATTGCCATGTGGATGGGCTATGGAAATAATAATGTGTTATTGCCCTGCTGAGGTGCTAGGGGAGTGCTAAGGTGTATGACAATAGAAAGGTGATATTGAGAGACTGCGGTGCCAGTGAATCATTAATGTACTATTAAGACCCTGAGGGGAGAGGCTGAGGCCGAAGTGCCTTTAGGAGTAACTACCGGATTGTGGATCCGAGGGAGAGTGTGTGTGAGAATAAGGCCGTTGTACGGCAGTCATTTCAATAATATAATGTATGTAATTGCGCTATTATATGTATAATTATGTTTGAGTCTGATGGGTTGTTTTGTTAAGTGTTAAACTTGTTTGTTCGTGATTGTCGTCCTGTCATAAACTATTACATCTCCCAGTCTGGGATTTGTGACACTGGGGGCTCGTCCGTTGTGACACTGGGGGCTCGTCCGTTGTGACACTGGGGGCTCGTCCTGTTTACCTGTGGTCATTTTGACATTGTGTATTCGTTATATCTAGTTGTTTTTCTGTTGTGCTAGGAATTCGTGCTGTTGTCCTTGTTCGTGGGATGAATGGAAATTTCATGATGATATGATTTATGTATGTTTATGAATATGTATTAATGCATGTATTTTGATGAATATGTATTAATGTGTACTTAAATTTCTGCAGAGACAGTGTGTGTGCGTGCAGCCTGAGGAGACAAGCAGCCAGAGCTCCGATTAGGTCGAGGACTTAAACGCATAAGGCTGCAAGTTAAGTGAAAAATTTGTGCCCTGGATTGAGGGCTGTCTTTTCTTCTGTCTTTTTCCGCTGTTTTTGCTGTTTTTGTTGTCGTTATAGATTATACGGGCGGTGGCGCGGATTTGCTGTGGTGAGCGTAGTTTATCCTCTTCGGGAGGTGGGCTAAACTTGGAACAGCGTTCACCACAGTGAACAGTTCTGTAGGGACCTGTATTTTTGTTTAGATTGTAGCGTTCTATCTTCCTCGTGTTTTAGGAAGACGTCTCTCTTGTCCCTCTTCGACCTTTCTGTAGATACGTTCTTTTTTTTCAGACTCTGTTCTTGTTCGTACCTTGTAGTGTAATCGGCGTAGTTAGGTTGCATTTTTTTCCATTATATTTTCCTTTTTAGGTCTTTGTCCTAGTCTGGTTCGTTGTTCCTCGACGTCCTTGTGGTCTTTCTACTGAATTTCTTCATTCTTGTCGTTTCTATTTTCTTTTATAATTAATAGTGCTATGCATTTTATAGATATAGAATTAGTTGTGCTGTAAAGGTAAATTTCTGAATTGTATTTGAGACAACTGGGTATTGTTATATCTGGTGTGATCTCAGGTCTCTGGTCGTGTCGTTAGTGATCATACCGACAGGTTGGTCGTCTTATAATAGATACCATAACCATATATCTGTGAAATGGCGGATCTCCGTGAGCTCATGGAATTGGGTAAGGAACTTGGCCTGGAGGGAGAAGAGCTACGCGGCTGGATTAAAGAACAGCAGGCGGAATTGCGCGATGAGCGTGCTAAAGATAGAGAGCGAGAAAAAGAGGCTAAGGCTCAGGAGCAGGAGAGAGAGGCTAAGGATAAGGAAGAGGAAAGAGAGTTTAAGTTAAAGGAGTTAGAAGCTCAGCAACAGGAAAGAGAGGCTAAGGAAAGGGAGCAGGAGATAAGGTTAAAGGAGATAGAGGCGCAAGTAAAGATTGCGGAGTTAGAACTCAAGAAGAATACGCCAGCGGAAACGGCTGAGCGGCAGGTACACAATAAAGGTGGCGTTAGGATTAAGCTCCCTACGTTCGACGACCGGAAGGACGACATAGACGCCTTCCTGTACAGGTTCGAACTGAACGCACAATTGCAATGGGGGGAAAATAAGGAATTATGGGCCACGTACCTGGCATCGCTATTGCAGGGGCGAGCGTTAACCTACTTTAAAGAGCTACAGCGCGAAGACGTGCAAGATTACGATAAGCTGAAGGCTTTGCTGCTTCGCCGATTTGCGCGTACCGAGGAATATTTCCGGGAGCAGTTTAGGCGGGCACGTGCAGATACCAGGGAGGACTTTGCTGCCTTCGTCGCGAGACTAACGGAGTATTTCGCGAACTGGGTAGACTTGGCGCATGTGGGCGCGGATTTTGCTAAACTGAAAGACTTAATGATCCGTGACCAGCTGTACGCGTCGTGCCACAAAGATCTAGTGGCTTTCCTGAAAGAGAACGAACCCGCGACGGTGCAGGAGGCGTCTGGGTTGGCGGAGGCATACCGTACGGCGCATCCGTCCAAACCAGTCGCCAGGGCGTACGTCCAAGATGCTGGATACGTCGCCGTTGTCGAGGGGTCGCCGGCAGGACTCAGGGACAGGTCGCGTCAGCGTGGTGCCTATAGTGGGCAAGCCCAGGGGCAGCATAGGGGCTGTCACCAATCACCGGCATATGAATCCGGTAAGTTTGACCGAGCAGGAGGGCTAGGTCGCGGTAATGGCCGGGGGCGAGTTGTGACCTTTGCCGATGACCGACGGTCGCGAGGGGTCACGGGGACCCAGGCCTAGGGCAGCACAGGGAGCGGAGTGTTGGACTTGCGGACGCGTGGGTCACTTTTCACGCGAGTGTAGGGCCGCGAAGTGTTGGAACTGCGGAAGAGCAGATCACATCAGCGTGAACTGCCCTGCAGGTAGGATAGCGGCGAACGTGGACAGTAGCTCCAGTCCATGTTCCCCAAATAAATTTCATCATGCGGCTGCGTGCGTTACATCGGACAACGGAGGCGGACAGTATTCTAAGTGTCCCAGTTGTGAGAAGTTATTATCTTCCGGTGTTTTACCTTGTGGGAGAAAGATCCCCGTTATAAATTCATGTCATACAGGAGGTGGTCTTAGGGTTTATCCGGGGTTTGTTGGGGACGAACCGGTCTCGGTTTTACGAGATACAGGATCTACCGTTGTGGGAGTGCATAGGGACTGCATTCGGGATTCACAGCTTACAGGTGAGACTGTCCCGTGCATCCAATTTTCGGGGGCCATTGAGAAATTACCCATGGCAAGAATAATGATAGATACACCTTTCCTTAGCGGGGAAGTCGAAGCAGTCGTTGGTTGTTTTCCAGGCGCCCAGCTCATCATTGGGAATGTATCACGGGTAGTTTCCTCTTCCGATGAGAACGTGCAAGCATGGTCGCAATCAAAAGGTATTGACTTTTGCGCCGCGGTCGAAACACGTCGACGGGTAGCGGATAGAGATAAGATTAGACCTTTGGCGACGCCAGCGGTCAACCTAGATATCACGCCAGAGCGCTTGGCGAGATTGCAAAGGGAGGACCCATCATTAAACCCATGTTTTCGGGAAGCGCGAACCGAGAAAACGAGGAGATATAAAAACGGGTCATCTTCTTTTTTTGTCCAGGGGGGCATTCTGTTCCGTATGTACGTCACAGTGGCTTCCGTTCAAAAGCAGGTCGTCGTGCCACGGTCGTTAATTGCTACAGTATTGCGTCTGGCCCATGATGTTCCATTAGCGGATCATGTGGGAAGTGCGGGAACCAAGCAAAGAATTCTGAGAGATTTTTATTGGCCCTCAGTATACAGAGATGTACGGCTATATTGTAAGACGTGCAGTGCGTGCCAAAAGACGACGCATAAGGGTCGTACACCCCAGACTCCTCTTCAAAAGATCCCCACGGTTTCGGAACCGTTTAAAAAGGTTTCGATAGACCTTGTTGATTTAGGAGAAAGATTGTCTTCAGAGCGCACTATAGCAGAAGAAGCTTCGAGTATCGCTTCAAAAAGAGCAATAGCCTATAAAGATAGAGGATCCAAACTGAGAATTTTTAAGCCAGGAGACAAGGTCCTATTGTTGTTACCTACGGACCATAATAAGTTATTGATGACATGGAAAGGTCCGTATGTTATTGAGCGAATTGTTTCGAATGTAGATTACGCTATCCACATTGATGGATCAGTAAAGGTTTTCCATGTTGATATGCTGCAGAGGTTTCATGAGAGACCAGAGTATCTGTATTCTCATACTAGTGTTGAAGGACATACCTAATGTCGTGTCATTCTTTGACGATATAGCATGCCATACGTCGACATGGTCTGATCATATTCAGACACTAACAGTAATTTTTCAACGATTGCGTCATTTTGGGTTAACTGCTAAACCCGCAAAGATGGATTTGGCATGTCCAGAGATAATATTCTTAGGACATATTGTGGGTAGAGGTGTTCAGAGACCTGAAGTAACAAAAATTGACAAGTTAGTAGGGTTGCAAATCCCAAAAACAAAGAAACAAGTCAGAAGCTTAGTGGGAATTTTAAATTATTACAGAAAGTTCATTCCAAATTTTTCCTCCTTGTCATCTTCTCTTACTGACCTTACTAAGAAGGGACAACCCGATAAGGTCCAGTGGACGGGCCGCAGAGCCACCTCGATGAGCACAGGGGATAGGCCAGCATAGGGCCGGAGGCCACACATAGGCCAGAAGTGAGGCTGTCAGTGTAGGACAGTAGAAGCACATAAAGTCGTGGCAGTCAGGCCACGGACAGGGACGTAGATATGAGATTGAATGAGATACTATATTGTTGCCATGTTGAGAGGCTAATGAACTGATACTATGTTATTGCCATGTGGATGGGCTATGGAAATAATAATGTGTTATTGCCCTGCTGAGGTGCTAGGGGAGTGCTAAGGTGTATGACAATAGAAAGGTGATATTGAGAGACTGCGGTGCCAGTGAATCATTAATGTACTATTAAGACCCTGAGGGGAGAGGCTGAGGCCGAAGTGCCTTTAGGAGTAACTACCGGATTGTGGATCCGAGGGAGAGTGTGTGTGAGAATAAGGCCGTTGTACGGCAGTCATTTCAATAATATAATGTATGTAATTGCGCTATTATATGTATAATTATGTTTAATAAATGTGTGAGTCTGATGGGTTGTTTTGTTAAGTGTTAAACTTGTTTGTTCGTGATTGTCGTCCTGTCATAAACTATTACATCTCCCAGTCTGGGATTTGTGACACTTAACACAGGTGTTTGCTGGTGCAGTGCTGGTAGTTCATTTGTTCATGATTATTGGTTTTTTGGTTCCCATTTAACCCCTAACTCTTTTAATGTGAGAAAGGGATCTTTATGCTTCTTTGTTTGCTAGTCAATACTGAATTAATAATAATAATAATAATATATTGCATTTATATAGCGCCCAACCCCGTCGATGACAAGCTCTGGGCGCTTTAACAAATTCTTACACACACACACACACACGCATACACAAAAGAAATTCAAAAATATTTACTATTGTTGCTGCCGAAAAACACCTAGCCTAGTTTGTCTGAAAGAAATGGGTCTTCAGATGGCGTTTGAAAGAACCAATGTCATTAATTTCCCTGGTTGTCTTTGGAAGAGTGTTCCAGATGGTAGGGCCAAGAAATGAAAAGGACTTTTCTCCTACAGTGGACAGATTCATTTTAGGTACTTTCAATTTTGTAGTGTCAGATGATGATCTTAGTTGACGAGATGGAACATAGTAATCAGTTAAATCGACTAGGTACGATGGAGCAGTATTATTGACACATGTGCCCTGTATTGTTTTAACAGCAATAGAAAGCAAATGTACAAATGAGTTAATATTATTATTCCCCTTTATGAAACAGTTTATATTATTCTATTTGAAACTTATGAGTTGAAGTGGCTTCAAACGTGTGGCATGGTAGCCGCGTTTTAGTACAAGTAGCGAAGTGATTGAATGAAACTTTAATTGATATCGATATTCTTGAAAGAAACTTAATTTCCATGCAATGATTATGTGTGTACTTGACCACTTTGTGATGATACTTGTTTTCCACCGCAGCATGTACATCAAGATTAATTGCAGTGGATTTTGACAAATAAGTCTCATCGGACCACAACAGAGATATGAAATTAATGACATACTTGTTTTTACATCTACATCACCAAAGATGCACTACACAATTTCAGTAATATGGTTATTGTAATACATACATGGAATTTTTCTGGGGTCGGACTAGCTCAAATTGGGCCAACCTCACAAGTGTATTTATATTGCGTTCACTTGCACTTGCAGGACCCATGTCGCTTCATATTCATAAACTGTCTTTTTCATCAAAATACATTCTTAGGAGTAATGTTCATCATCAGTTCAGGGGACTTATGATTTCAGTATGAATCATGTTTGATGTCTTTGAAAAACCAGATGGAATTTTGCATTTCATGATACTGCTCAAAATAAAATTATTTTTTTGTGTTCCTGGAATCATCTTGTCGTTGCTGGTGCTGTTAATAACTTTGTATGGTTGTTTGGCTTGATGCTGTGAAGAAGGAAAAAGAAGAGCAGAGGGTTGCATAAGATTAATGGTAACAGAGATGATGGTAAAGAAGAAGTTCCTGATGGAGATGATGATAAATGTGAAAGTGAATGAGAAAAAGAATCATAGAGTCAAGCCCACTTAATTCGAACTCTCATGATATGGTTCCTTCCCACAGTTCGAATTAAGCAAGCTTGGCTGTATACATGTACGCCTACAACAGTGACAGATGATGGTGGAGAAGAATGAATAAAGATGATGATAGTACTTTTAGAGCTGGTGGTGACATAACAGCAGTGTGGCGGAAGTGTTGATGCTTATGATGGAGCCAGTCTTCATCATTGCAATGTGGGGGCTTCTCTGGCATTGTGTGTAAGGCATTCATCTCAAGAAACGAAGACTCCCATGGTCGAATTCTACCAGGGCTCACGAGGGATTTGAATGGGGATCAATGTCCTAGTCTTATCACAAAGATATACTAAAGCCAATTTTGTGTCACAATGATCATCAAATGCAAAACCCCAAACCCTCATTGCACTATTTAATGGGTCTATTTCGTCAGAGGCTTATATTCTGTGGTTGTGGCAGGCTGTGGCTATTTTAAGTATGACGGCAAATAGCCTGTAGGCTATTTTATGTATGACTAGATCGAAAGATCTTCCCAACCCTAATTCTCACCCTACCCCTAACACTAGTTGCCATGCCGACTGTGACAGCGCATGGTCATACGCCATCGTGCGTAAAATAGCGAAAGGAATATTTTGCAGAAATACGTAAAACAGCCTACAGGCTATTTGCTGTCATACGTAAAATAGACATTCCGCACTCTCGAAATAAGTAAAATATCCTATTTGCCGCCATACGTAAAATAGACGCTCCGATGTTCTGTCACCTTGTGATTCTTCTCACACGTATAGGCTAGCACAGCGGTTGGTGCATGTCACTGGTAGTGGTAGGCTCATTTTCTATCGTGTCATTCTTTTACCTCTGTCTATCATCTGATTTTTCCCAGCACAACGTGGCTGTTATCATGTCATTGTGCTTGTCTTCAAACTTAAACGTACTGGCCACACAAACAGATTAAATTTGGAGCGCATATTATTTCTCCGGCATCTGTGAGATCCAGAACTAGATCTAGATCTTCAAAAATATTTATTTTGTTTCAGAGCCCACACAGTGACTGCATAATACGTTCTAACTATGCCCCTCCATGCTAAAGGAACTGATCTATGCAACTGCCCCTCTTAAATCCTGCGCTGAAAGATATCTTAAATCCTGTGCATAGAGACATTAAAATAATGTGATGTGTCCCTCTGTAGTAAATGTAAGCACACATTTAGAAAAAGGGGGGGGGGCATGTGTCCCTCTGTAGGCACCTTGCTTAGAGGGGGGTCGTGTCCCTCCGTAAGCACTTGCTTAGATGGGGACATGTGTCCCTCTGTAAGCACTTGCTTAGAGGGGGACAGGTGTGTATGTCCCTCCGTAAGCACTTGCTTAGATGGGGACATGTGTCCCTCTGTAAGCACTTGCTTAGAGGGGGACAGGTGTGTATGTCCCTCCGTAAGCACTTGCTTAGAGGGGGACATGTGTCCCTCTGTAAGCACTTGCTTGGAGGGGGACATGTGTCCCTCTCTAAGCACTTCCTATAAATTAATAGATTGATAGATAGATACATACATGTAAGGTTATTTTGCATTCTCCCAGCCATACTAACAAATTGTAACTTTCCAAATGCGATTCAGCAAACCTCTTACATTAGTGTGAGTGTATGTCTAAGTTAACAATGAAACTCATGAACTTTAATAAGCTAGAAAGGCCACTCACACTCGTCCAGGCACAATCATAATAATTAATAACACACTTGTTGAATATATTATATCAGGCCTAAAGGGCCATACTACTTTATTACTACGGATACAATAGATATGATAGCAGATACAATGATTATGTTTGCAGATACAATAGATAGGATTGCAGATACAATAAATATGGTTGCAGATACAATAGATAGGATTGCAGATACAATAAATAGGACTGCATTAATTAGTGGCTACATCAAAACCCCATTGTGGGAACTCCAGCTTGTCGCTGAACTTATTAACTGTAATTCAAGAGTTCTAATCTCACATGGGATACAACTAAGGCATTCAATATAACATGAGATACAATCTCTACGTACTACTACAAAAGATTTCCTGTGAATGACTTCAATATTTCTTTCTTTCCATACACACTATCATTCTACACTGTATTAATCCCTGTCTCTATTGTGAGGATTGCCAGGTGGCTTCCTACTACTCAGCTTCCGCCACTGGGCTGATCTAGTAATTCCTGTCTCGTTAGTGTGGACTTATGGATTGCCTACCATTATACGCTCGTAGCAAAGTACGAACGTAGATCCAAAGGACACGGTTCGCAATTGTGGCCTAGTGCGACGAGGCGTGTATATCAATTCTCTGGATGATGACACACAGTCACTCCACTTCTACTTCACAACTGTCTATTCTGTCTAAGCTCAACTCCTACTGTCAGGCCCTGGAGCTCGAGCCGAGAGATACCTCACTGGAGCGAATGATTTCCACAGCCATTCTCTGGTTAAACAATGGCGACTTAAGCTTATATACCTCCAGCCAAACCCCGTGAAAGTTTCTTATCTCACCCTCCGAAATCATGCCGGGTTCACGTGCCCCGTGCACGGCTTGCAGAACTCACCGCCTTAGGGCTTAAGTCCACTAACCTATAAAATCCCACCTTTTTATTCTAAGGGTCTGATCACACTTAACACTACTCACTGGATCCCCAAACTAAGCTCATGACACATCCCCCACCCCAGTTAAAATTTACAATTTTAACGATAATAGAAAATGGGAACTTAATGTCATGAGCCCCCAATATAACCGAAGGTTCACGTAACTAAACTTATATTAAAGGTGAAAACTGAACGTGCATTTTTGATGGACAAACTTGCATGAGAAATTTTCATGCATCGTTCTGTAGCGAGGTCCGTCTGTGTCAAGAACAGATTTGATTCATAAATGTTTCCACTGAGTAAATTTTTGTGAGAGAGCAGTGAGTAATTTTTACAAACGTAATTATTGTGCGAGCCAGCATAACTTGGTCTCGTAAACAATTTGTTTTGAACAGTTTTTTTCCTAATAGATAGACAGAAGGTGTGGGGAAGGATAGACGGACAGCGTAGGTGTGCATGACTGAGCACTTTTTATATCTCGTGTTTTGAACTAGGTTTAGTAGAGAGGGAAGGGGTGAGTAGGAATTAAATGTTATTGAGACGTCTGTTGACGTACAGAAAATCCGTGACCCAGAGTAAAAGCTCGGGGTTTTGAACATGTTAAGAATTTATTCTTTTTTTTTTTGTTTTTTTTTTTATATTTTTAGCAGAACTGTAGGGCAGTTTAATTACAGGAATTAATGTATCAAATATAATTATAAATATAAGTATCAATTCAAAGGCAACTGAATCTAACTAATGAAACTACAGCTTTCTATAAAGACTAACTTATTTACTCTAACTACTTGCAGGTCATATGAGTTATATGCCAAATAGAATCCGCGCACGTGGCGACGGATATAACAGTTTAAATTCTATTAATTCAATGAGACATGTTATGATATGGACATTTCCTCTAGACACGCCATGGAGAATGCTTGTACAACCATGCGTTGTCTGGCGGTAGCTCTGAAACTGTCTTCAAAAGTAAGTAGAACGGTTCACTTTCATCATTACAAATTAGTATGGACTCTCACCATGCGGCCCTCACTGGGAGTGAGAGCGCTGGATGTAAACGCTGTGGGTTTATATCAAACCAAGTAGCTTAGGCTCTGGAGCTTTAAATCAGGCTCCTCACAATGGACTGCTCAACTGCGTCTCTATGTCTCTCATCTGGCTGAGGACTATCGCCGTCCACCTCGTAAATGGATTGTCTACATGTGGCCTCTATCTAAGCTCTGCACGGGTTTAAATACTAAAGCTATGTCTCGACCTTCCGTCCAGATTCATACATTTGATTGGTGCAACCACCTCTAGCTCAGCTGCCGAACCGAGTTATTTTAAGTAACAGCCCTACGCAACGACCTTGGGTCGACATCAAAGGTCGAATCACTCAAGACAATAAAATGTAATTTTATAGTAATAAATTCTTAACATGTTCAAAACCCCGAGCTTTTACTCTGGATCACGGATTTTCTGTACGTCAACAGACGTCTCAATAACATTTAATTCCTACTCACCCCTTCCCTCTCTACTAAACCTAGTTCAAAACACGAGATATAAAAAGTGCTCAGTCATGCACACCTACGCTGTCCGTCTATCCTTCCCCACACCTTCTGTCTATCTATTAGGAAAAAAACTGTTCAAAACAAATTGTTTACGAGACCAAGTTTCCGACATGAGCAAGTACTTGGAAAACGCGTCGACCGCGTACACTATCGCCAGACATTCGCGCTCTATTATTGGGTATTTTCTCCCTCTGGGAAGTAATTTTCGGCTGGCATACATGCAAGGCCGCAACAAACCATCTCTCTCTTGGAGCAAAACCGCTCCAATGCCCTGGTCCGACGCATCCGTGCGGACGGTAAATGTATATTTAATGTTTGGTAGTATCAGCAGCGGCGCGCTGGAAAACAGTCGGTGCACGGTCTCAAGTGCTTCGGCACACTGTGTGGACCAGACTATCTTATTAGGCTGGTTCTTCCGAGTAAGGTCGGACAACGGTGCCGTAAGGGCAGAAAAGTTAGGGACAAACTTCCTGTAATAATTTATCAGGCCTAACAGGCTACGGACCTGTTTCTTCGTATATGGGGCCTGGAGTTTTAAGATGTTACCTATTTTGCGGTTGTCCGGTGTCTGGACGCCATGAGCGATAGTGTGCCCGAGGAAGTTAATCTGTGCATAACCCAAAAACACTTTACCCGGTCTGGCGGTGAGTCCGGCCTGTTGAAGCACAATAAAAACCTGTCGGACCGCGTGCAGGTGGCCCGTCCAATTCGCATGATAGATGCAGATATCGTCGAAATAACTAACGACGCAATGCGAACGCTGCAGCAGGGTGTTCATCATCCTCGCGAAAGTGGCGGGGGCCGTTACCAGGCCAAATGGCATGTATCTCCACTGCATCAGACCCATAGGGGTCTGAAATGCCGTGTACTGTTTACTGTTCACCTCCATTGGAATCTGCCAATAACTCTTAGATAGGTCTATCTTTGAGAAAACGGCAGACTCTGCCAGACGCGAAAATAGGTCCTCCTGGTTAGGGATCGGTTCCGCGTCGTAAATCGTGATAGTATTTAGTTTTCTGTAATCTATGCAAAAGCGGACGTTCCCGTCGCTCTTCTTTACTAAAACGATGGGCGAGCAGTACGGGCTCGCCGATCGTTCAATCACTCCCAAGTGGAGCATCTTCTGTACTTCGGCCTCAATAGTTACCTGCGCGTGAAGCGGACGCGGATATGGCTTTACGGACACGGGCACGTCTGTTTGTAAACGGATCACGTGTTGTACCAAGGACGTACTGCCCGCTAAATCCGTAAATATGGGCGCGAACTCTCGAATAAGGTCCTCCATGTCCCGCTTTTGCTCTTGGGACAGTTCCGGGCTAATGTTGACGTGAGTCATGTTCTCGGTGGCCTGCAAAGACGGAAGGGATCTATTCATATTTAACTGTTCGTGGTCGTCGTCATCTATGGTGACAATCGCGGCGTTAGCCTGCGCCACAACGTGGCAGGACTGACCCTGCCGATCCCGATCGTCAACGTAATATTTCTTTAGCATGTTAGTGTGGAAAACCTTATCGCGTCCCCGGATGGTAATTAAGTAGTTTACCCTGGAAAGTCTTTTTAATTTCGAATGGGCCCTTCCAAGTCAAGAGGAGTTTGTTCCTCGTTTCAGGTAACAGTACAAGGGTCTGATCTCCGACAGACAGGGTTCGCAAACTGCTACCCTGATCGCGATATGTTTTGAAAGTGCTGGCCCTAACGCATGCAAAATGTTGGGCCAACTCGCATGCATTATGAATTCTCTGTCGTATCATTTCCGTCGGTGTCTGAACCGGCGAACAGGTCATGAAGGATGGCCATGGGGCCACGCGGCTTACGTCCATACAACAGTTCGAACGGAGAGAACCCCGTGGACGCATTGGGGAGCTCCCGGTAGGCGAACAAAACGGCTGGTAGCCGACGGTCCCAGTCATTCGGCTTGTCGACGGACACGCGTGCCAGCATCGCCTTCATACTGGCATTCCAGCGCTCGCAACACCCGTTCGATTGCGGGTGATAAGGGGACGTCAGCTTCTGTCTTATTCCTGCCAGCTCAAGTACGTTCTTAAACAACTCCGAGGTAAATTGTGGTCCCCTGTCAGATAACAGCTCGGTCGGGAATCCGACGCGTGAAAACACGGTGACCAGTGCCTCGGCAACATGGTCCGCTGAAATTTCTTTAAGGGGCACGGCCTCAGGCCATCTGGTTGCATAATCAATAACCGACAGAATAAAGCGATGGCCTCTATCTGACTTCTGTAGAGGCCCCACAATGTCGACGGCAACCCGTTCAAAAGGCGTTGAGACAGTTGGCATCTCCTCTAGAGGCGCCCGCGAAGCTTTACCTCGAGGAGTCCTCTTTTGGCAGGTGTCACGTCGCGACACGTAGCGGTTAATATCCGCGTATACGCCCGGCCAAAAGAACTGCGACAGGACTCTGGCTTTCGTTCTAGCTTTTCCCTGGTGGCCCGATAACGCAGTATCGTGCCCAAGACGCAGGATGTCTCGTCGAAAGGAGCTGGGTATCACCAACTGCATTATGATCTCGCGCTTGCCTCTATAAACGCGGTACAACAAATCATCCTTAATACAGAATTTAGTCGTATTCGGCTCGTCAGGATGAACCTTTGCAAAGAGATGACTCAGAGACGAATCTGAGCGCTGCTCACTATAGAACAACTCCGGGGTTACGTTTAAGTCCACGACAGTCGTTCGCAACGCACCGTCAGCTTGGCGACGGGCCTGCTGTCGCGTGCTAACACATGCAATATCCCTCTCCTCGTCCCACATCTGAAGTTTATTGTAAGGGATGTCTTTAACCTGGGGTATGTTCCCAATTATCAGGTCCGCCACCGGATTCGGCAACACGCAAGCGGTGACCACTCCAGTAAGAAAGGGTGTGTCTATGTACACCTCCGCAAGACGGAAATGCTCTCTCGATCCCCGAATGTAATACACGTTGCTTTTCGGTCAAGGAGCTGCGTGGGGCGAACAAGGGATTCCCGCACGTCGACGGTGGTACATTCCGAGTCCCGCAGCGCGCTGCGTTTACTTGACCCTCATATAGTGTTAAAACGCCCTGCTCGTGGAGGGCTGACATAACCGGTACATCTTGTGACCTCTTCACAATCAACGATTTGTCTGGATTCTCATGCGTGAATACGACGGAACACGCATTTGCTATTTCCCGCCTCAATCTACAGTCCTTAGCATAGTGACCTTTTCTGCCAGTTATAACATTTGAACTGTCTATCGTATGCGCGATAGAACTGCCTCGGTGGTTCCTTATGTGACCGTGTCACGACTACTCCGGTGGTCCGAAGGCATGCCCGGGGGTGTCGTTGTCCGAAGGCGTGCCCGGGGGTGTCGGGTGCTTGGATTCTATGATCTCCAATACCTGCACTGACCGAGGCGACTCGGCCGTGTCAGGATGTTTTATGGGCGTGAGTGGCCCAGAGGTCGTGGAATTCCCGAACTCAATTGCAATTAGCTTGGGGCAGGTTTTGGCTCTGCATGAAATGCGTATTTTCGTTTAGTCAATCTATCGCAGCGTCATTCCCAAGCTAGGCACTCGGACCAAGAGGACGGTCATTCGTGCAGTTGTACAGTTCTGACTCTTGAGAACTGGTGAGTTGGTCTTAGTAACTTTGTTCTCTGATACTTAAAGCATTTCGTTTACTCTGCAGTGAATATTATAAATGAATATTGCATATTATTATACGATTACTATGTTGGATAGTGTGGTTGGATGATCACTGCTTGAGCATGTGTTCGTTACAGATATTTTGTTGGTGCTACACTGTATGTCATGTAATATTGATGCTGTGGAAATTTTCTGTTATTTGAAGTTCAGTTACTTCACTGTGTTTGGAAGCATATTATGATCCATGATACTACTGATAAGGAGGCATATTGGACGGTTAGTACGTGTACACTTGAATATCTTCCCGTTAACCCAAAGGATGGTACATGATGGGACTAGAAGTTATGCAGTATGTTGTCCCAATTGTTGCAGGTTATGTTCGTTACTGGGTGAAGACAGCCGATACTGTGGGGCGGTGAGACGCCATACAGTGGCACTGGGCCAGGCCAGCCCATCCACGGTTAGTGGATAGTATAGTAATGAATGAATGTGACACAAGTATTGGAGCTCATTGTGTCTTGGTAATATGATTACTGTTTGCTATATAATGTTATTGTATTGGTTATTATTGTTTGTCACCAAGGGCAGCTGGAGGAGATGACGTCACGCTCAAGTGATTAGTAAGCCTGTGAAGGCCAGTATGGCCATATAATATATGGGTTCTTTGTGGCTTGTGTGCATCTTTATCTCTCTTGTATATGAGGCCGTTATTTGGATGACCTGCGCGTATATGATATGCAATGTGCATAAGGTGGATGATAGTTGTATGACTATTAATCTATGCATACGAATGATATTATACATGTATACATTATATTAATATTATATGCCTACTGTAATGTATGTCCATTGCTTTGGATTTATTCACAGTAAGGATGAGGCAGTGAGCCAAGGATGCCGGTAGGCGTGGCTGCACTGGGTTTTAGTTTCTTCATTTTTAGTACTTTTAGTTTATGGTTTTAGTTTATAGTTTTAGTTTGAAGTATAGTATTAGTCTTTACAGTTGATAGTTAATATAGCTTTTCCTTTTTGTTGCTTTTTGTTTATAACCTCAACCATTGCCGGGCTACATAACTCTTTTCTATTTCTTTAATATATTAATAAATGTGGTCCCTGTCGACAAAAAGATCCTGGTGTGGTGTTGCTGTGTTGTAAAGATCGTATGATTGTGAGCGAGCACCACGGTGTTGGGTGTTGAATGGTTAATTGTCTTCTAAATTCCATTAGAAACCCACCACACTTATAATGTCCATAACCTGGTCTGCCCGCAGGGAATGGACGTCCCAACCGGGGTTCACGGCCGCGTGAGAAGTTACACGGGTCGGGTTGCATTCTTCCAGCTGGCGGTTCGGAATGGCCGCGAGGAGGTGGTTCCTGTCGAGCGGGCGCTCGAGGTTCTCGAGCCTGTCGATGTTTTAGTGCCCACTCCGGCGTAAAAAGGTTAATTAGATTTGGCCTTGGCCAAGGAGCGACTCGGGTAGGCAGCTGCATACTGCTCCGCTATTAACGTTATTTCGGCGGAAATCTTGGGAGCGCGCTCTTTCAGATGCGCGACCAGGTCCGCATGGCAGGATGTATATATCTGGTCCTTTATGACCAAATCGTACAGTTTAGTAAAGTTGCCATCCTCTACCCCAGCCAACTCAATCCATCGATTGAGAAGGTGCCGGAGACGGTCCACGTAAGTGGCAAAATTCTCTGAAGGTTCTGGCTTACATTCTCGGAACCGTTTATGGAACCCGTCTTCCGTGTGTTGAAACCTCTTTAGAAGGGCGGTCTTAAGTATATCATAATCTTTAGTGTCGTCGACATTGAGGCCATGGAAGACCTCCAATGCTCTGCCGGTTAACAGGTTCGCAAGGCAGGAAGTACATTCGCTCCGCTGCCATCCGGCGCAGGCGGCGTGTAACTCAAACCGGTGGAGATAGGAGTCAATGTGGTCGACCCTATCTTGAAACGTGGGAAGCTTCGGCTTAGACGACTTGCTAGACTGCGCGGTCGAGGGCGCGGCCCGCTGGGTCTGATCCAGCTCCATCCGTTTGAGAGCTAGTTCGTGCTCTCTCTGCGCGGCTCTATCTTCTTGTTCTCGTTGCGCGGCTTTCTCTGCTCGCTCCGCGGCTTTCTCTGCTCGCTCCGCGGCTTTCTCTGCTCGCTCCGCGGCTCTATCTTCTCTTTGTTGTTACGCGGCTTTCTCTTCTCTTTGTTGTTGCGCGGCTTTCTCTGCTCGCTCCGCGGCTTTCTCTTCGCGGTCCCCCTTTATTCTTTGGTCTACCCAAGAAGCTCGCTGCTCCTCTGGGATGCTGAACTCTTTGGCCAGCTCTAAATACTTTAAGTCGGCCATAATGTTGGTCGACAACGGGAACTAAGTCTCCTTGAGACTACCACACTTTTAAATCGGTGTGTTCAAACTTACCACTCCTCAATCCCTGAAGACAGTATATACTTTGTCCTCTTCGGGTGTTCGTTTCTCTATGTTACGAATCAACAACAAATTCCCTACTATCCAACCGAATAGCGGTTGATTATCCTCGTGATCACTTCCTTTATATATTCCACTCACTTATATATTCCACTCGTGTACAACTTGTACACAGTTTGGCAGCGTTTCATCTGCTCTTAGATTGGCATAAATTAATACTCCCAATCTGATCTCTTATGGCCTCTAAGCCTCAACTCTCACTTTCCAGATTATACGTCAACGTGTCCTTGACATGCGATTTCTCTCAGGCAAGAATATAATAACGATAATTATAAGTATAATATGGTAACGCTATAAGTGAAAAGAAATTATACAGTGAACACTACCCAACGACACAAAGGACGAACGATAACAGACCCAATCAAGCCTGAAACTATCTACAGATAGGTAAGAAGAGCACAAGAGAGACGTCTTCCTAAAACACGAGGAAGATAGAACACCACAATCTAAACGAATAAATGGATCCCTAACAAAGAGCTATTCAAAACAAAGCAGATCTCCCATCCGGTTTAAACGCCACCTAGCCCGGCTAGTCTGGCAAGAAGAGGTATGCTGAGTCCCGATCCCTTCCCAACCACCCGCTTACTCTAGCTAAACACAGAAAAAGGAAAAATGCATGTTAAAGAGAGGGGAAGAGAAACGTGTCAACCCCTCAAATATAGACAGAATCGGATGGTATCACTTAACTGGGAATTGGGTGTCAAATTTCCTTACTCCACAGCGTACGCCCCGTCGTATGTCTTTCACTTTCTGCGAGTCGATGTACTGTCCGTTCCTCGTTGTTGTCCACGGATCAGTGACGAGATGTCCATGCAACGGAAAAAGAACACAATTTAGCGGTATACAAAGATAATATGGGTATAACAATAACTAATCTAAAAATTGTAATGAAGGAGTGCCCAGAAAGGTCACAGCGCTGGTTTGGTGTCCTCCAACGTCAAGATGATCGCTAGGGTGTCCACAGATTTCGGGTCCCCTCCAGTGTCAAGATTCGAGGTGAGTAAGGTCTTGGGGATCTAGCGCATTCGACTAAACGAAAGGCCACTCACACTCGTCCAGGCACAATCATAATAATTAATAACACATTTGTTGAATATTATATATATCAGGCCTGAAGGGCCATACTACTTTATTACTACGGATACAATAGATATGATAGCAGATACAATGATTATGTTTGCAGATACAATAGATGGGATTGCAGATACAATAAATATGGTTGCAGATACAATAGATAGGATTGCAGATACAATAAATAGGACTGCATTAATTAGTGGCTACATCAAAACCCCATTGTGGGAACTCCAGCTTGTCGCTGAACTTATTAACTGTAATTCAAGAGTTCTAATCTCACATGGGATACAACTAAGGCATTCAATATAACATGAGATACAATCTCTTCGTACTACTTCTACAAAAGATTTCCTATGAATGACTTCAATATTTCTTTCTTTCCATACACACTATCATTCTACACTGTATTAATCCCTGTCTCTATTGTGAGGATTGCCAGGTGGCTTCCTACTACTCAGCTTCCGCCACTGGGCTGATCTAGTAATTCCTGTCTCGTTAGTGTGGACTTATGGATTGCCTACCATTATACGCTCGTAGCAAAGTACGAGCGTAGATCCAAAGGACACGGTTCGCACTTTTGGCCTAGTGCGACGAGGCGTGTATATCAATTCTCTGGATGATGACACACAGTCACTCCACTTCTACTTCACAACTGTCTATGTCACGAGTGGAGTGAGCGGGATTCAAGGATTACGGGGGCATGGAAGTGAGGGAATGACTCACGGGATAGTGAGGCTGCTCACCTATATTGACTTCTGTTAGTTAACGTTAAAGCGTGAAATGTTGTGAGTTGGGGGGTCGGCATGAGGCGAGAGCGCTGTACTGACAATCAATGCAAGTTAAGGAGTCCCAGGGGACAGACGTGAGATCAGAGGCAGTCGGGAGATTGTTGTGTGTTTTCCAGTGATGACTGGTAGGTTGAACTATGATTTATAATTATGATGATTGATGTATTATATTCGCCTATGACCATGATGTAAATAAGTATATGTGAGGAATGTGGAAGTCAGTGATTACTGTGTATAGAAATGTGCGCCATGAGCGATAGATGTAAGTTAGGTTCATGGATTCGTAGCGAGAGTGAGTGCTGTGTGGTACGGTGGAGGTGTGTTACCGTAAGATGTGTGGTGAGTGGAAGGTGGACTATTGTGTGTACGCTTCATGGTTTGTAATGAGGGGTGAAGTGGTTAGAAATGGTATGGTATTATACCAATGTAATGTTCTTCTTGTAGGTGCCGGGGTCGGGCAGAGACGCCACCCGCGGTAAGCGAACTAGCACAGGGGATAGGCCAGCATAGGGCCGAAGGCTACGCATAGGCCAGTGGAGTGAAGCTGTCGAGCAGGACAGGAGGGGCGCATGAGTCGTGGCGGCAGTCTGGCCACAGACAGGGATGTGTATAGAATTGTTAATGTGCTCTTAAGATGTACTACATGTGATATTGATATACTACTGTGCTATTGTGAGATTAATGTGAATTGAACTATTAACGTGCTATTGCCATGTTGAGGAGCTCTTGGAATGTGTTATTAAGACATTGAGTGGAGAGGCTGAAGCCGACGTGTATTTAAAAGTAACTACCGGGTTGTGGACCCGAGGAAGAGTGCTTGAGGGAAAGAAGGCCGTTGGACGGCAGTTGATTAGAATAATATAATGTATGTAATTGCACTGTTATCTTTATCTTTATGTGTAATAAATGTGTGAGTCTGATGGGTTGTTCTGTTAAGTGTTATACGTGTTCGTTCGTGATTGTTGTCCGGTTATAATTATTACATCTCCCAGTCTGGGATTTGTGACAGTCTATTCTGTCTAAGCTCAACTCCTACTGTCAGGCGCTGGAGCTCGAGCCGAGAGATACCTCACTGGAGCGAATGATTTCCACAGCCGTTCTCTGGTTAAACAATGGCGACTTAAGCTTATATACCTCCAGCCAAACCCCGTGAAAGTTTCTTATCTCACCCTCCGAAATCATGCCGGGTTCACGTGCCCCGTGCACGGCTTGCAGAACTCACCGCCTTAGGGCTTAAGTCCACTAACCTATAAAATCCCACTTTTTTATTCTAAGGGTCTGATCACACTTAACACTACTCACTGGATCCCCAAACTAAGCTCATGACATCTACCTCAGTTTCCTTTTGGCTGGAGTTGTCCTTAGTGCCACATCAGCCATCCGTTTCATGCCCCCTTTGTTATCCTTGAGGCTTTTACTCGTGGAGTTTGTAGAAGTCAATTTCTTCAGAACATTTTCCTCTCTGTCAATTAACTTGGCACTGAGAAAAAATTAGCAGTGTGAAATGCAGACAAACTTATCAACTCCCATCTTCAGATCATGTAAACTAATCTCAAATTCATTCACATTCTTACACCCCAAGGAAAATCATTTTGCCATAAAACAACAACAACAACAACAACAACAACAAACAACTAAAACAATTGTCAGTCCCACAGCAACTGACAGTTTTACGACCATACAGTAATACAGAGCAGGTCTAGTGGCATCCAAGTGCTCACAGTGATATGGTGGTGACACACTGTCTTAATGTACCTAATTCATATTTCAAGTTGTACCTGGTGGGGCTCATCAAACCCAAATAGAGAAAAACTGCTGAAAATTACCCATTCTTTTCTCAGGGGATCAGTTGAAACTAAACTTCTCAGACAAAAAAACAACAACCCAGCTGAACACCAGCAATTCATACCTCGTGAAGCCTGTCACAGTTATTACGATAGAGTGTTTTGGGGGGGTTCTAGGTCTGGCAAAGACTAATAGAGTACATAAAAGGATTTATATCAAAATGATGGTCAATGGTCACTCATCGTGTTGGTATTAACAATATTTTCCTTAGAATTTCAGGAGAAAAGTCCAAATTTCAAGCAATAAAATGCACTTTTCTGCAAAGTTCTGTCAAAAAAAAAATAAAAAAATAAACACAAAACATGGTGCCCTGGGTCTAACAGACCCATTGGCCTAGAATAGGGTTAAAGTTTATGGTGCTCATCAAATCTCAGCATAGGCTTAAAGGTTACCTTTTTGTCAGTTGACTCTGCTTTTTGACTGATTGTTGGCTCTTACTTGCAGCTGATTGTCTTGTTGTGACATAGGCTAATCTGAAATACAGAGTATCAGTGTTGCCAATGCTTTCATGAAAAATTTTATCTCTGTTGGCGAACAATATTCTGTCAGCTCATTAGAACAATAAAACTAGAAATGCATGTAATTTGTCTCAATTTTGCATATATAGCTTAGAATGACTGTAAACATGCAATTCAATGTAGTTGCTTAATGTTTACTAGAAAAGGAAAGATAATCCTTAGGTTATGTTCCATGAATTGCAACTCTACAGAATTAAATACAACTGTAACTGAAAGACAGCATGTATTACTTTATACAGCTGTCATTTATTCCCAGATGATTTGAATCTGACAAACTGATAGAACACAGTCCTTACTTGTTCAAGTCAGTAACACTAACCGTTGAGGAAGAACTCTATTCTGATATTGAAAGATCCCCGACTGCCAGCTTAAGATACTCATGGTTATGATAAAATGGTTGTTTTGAAATTATGCAAAGCCAGCACAAGGCTCAAGTCACCTCTTCTGAGTTGAATGAATTCTCTTGCAAGTTGGCTCCGACATTCCTGAATTTGACCTCAAATTTGGTTTTCTGACCATTTTGCCTTTAGTATCCTGTAAAGTTTGAAAGAAAGAAGTGTAAGTTTTATGTTTATCAGTTACGTTTATTGGCAGCATATTTTATTTTCCGTTCTCTTAATGACGTCACACAATCTCAAAGTTCCTTACCTGACTCAGACTTGATAAATGAAAGTTGTCAAGAGTATGTACAATGGATTACCAGAAATGTCATACATTCTTCTGAGCTTTTCTACAAAGTAAAAAAAAATCCTTCTGGTATGGAAAATGCAGAGAAATGTTCCATGATGGTTTTATTTGAAATGTTACAGAAGGAACATATGATTTATGGTTCATATGGATGTACCAAAATTCTTCAAGCGATTGAAATATGAAATGAACTTCTTGACTTAAAGGAGGAGGTTTGGGAATTCCCATAAAGTGAGAACCAGTACAATATTACAGCATGTACATTTTCCCTCCTTCAAAGTTGGACATAAGTGATGAAAACAACAAAAGACAAACTTGAGTTACCTCCTGTTCAGAGAGGCAGTTTCCAAACCTTTCTCAGCCAAGCAGACACCTGGGAGATTCTGTTTCTTTTCTGATTCTGAGGATCATAATAGATCTATATATTGGCATTTTCTTTATGTTGCAATGAAAAATGTAATGCACATGTAGACAGACAGACCGACACAGTGACAGACAGACAGACAGATAGATTACCAGAGAAATGGCGAGAGAAAAATGGGGGACAATAAAATGTCTCATCGGTCCCCCCCCCCCCTCCCCAGTCTGTGTGTCTAATCTCCCCCTTCCCACCCCAATAAAATAAACTACAACAACAAATTATTTAAGAACAGCACAGCAGAGAAACATTCCCGGTGTCTAAACACAATTGATGCAAACCTTTCATTGTTACACCTGGAAGCAAAATTCCCACTGACATGTTCTGTAGCAAAAGACGAAGATTTGGTCCAGGCACATTTCCTCCAGTGATGGTTTAGTACAGAAGTTTCAACAATAGAAATAACCTGCTGACATGTTCTGTAGCAAAAGACGAAGATTTGGTCCAGGCACATTTCCTCCAGTGATGGTTTAGTACAGCGGTTTCAACAATAGAAATAACCTACTGACATGTCCTGTAGCAAAAGACGAAGATTTGGTCCAGGTACATTTCCTCTAGTGATGGTTTAGTACAGCGGTTTCGACAATAGAAATAACCTACTGACATTTTCTGTCCCTGACCTGAACAGAGGTTGACTGACCTCCCAAACTGAATCATAAACTGTTGTGGTGACAGAAAGATGATGGAAACTTTACATACAGGATTTTGCTATCACATTCACACACATGTATCATACATTGCTCACACATACATAAATACACAGACACGCGCGCACACTCACACAGATTCTGATTTAATCCAATCTAAATATCTTGCATACAACTCCATGTAATGATGATCACATTGTTACAGTAATACCGGTAAAACTGTTCTGCCAAAGCTTGAACAACGGGTGGGAAATCCAACTTTTACACAAATGACGTAAGGAAAGGGATTTCCCGATACTATTGCGAATTAAAGGATGACGAAATACGTCAAGTTTTTAAAACGCCCTCTGTCAGTCAAGGCTGGCTTATTCTGTGTGCATGCCCGAGTGTGTGTGTGTGTGTGTGTGAGTGAGTGAGTGAGAGAGAGAGAGAGAGAGAGAGAGAGAGAGAGAGAGAGAGAGAGAGAGAGTGGGAGAAATGTGACAATGTAAAAATTCCACCCTATCCAGATTTGACTGATTTCCTGACTGACACCATCACTGACATATTTTGACAAAAAGCCTTTTTCGATTTTGGGGAGAAATTATTTTATTTCAGATTTGGATAAAGTTCCACACCCCAAGGTCTATGCTTACAATATCTTAACGTGAAAACTGGCAAATTTTAAAATACATTGTAAATGTGAACATCGGCACGTTATTTTTCAAACAGTCCTCGATTGGGAGAATGGTTTACACTGTCTAGTTCTCAGGCAGCTTCTTGTCTGCTGAATTTACTGAATGTAGAATGATAGACAGACAGACAGACAGAGACAGGGCAAGGGACAGAAAGAGAGAGAGAGAGAGAGAGAGATGGAGAGAAGCAGAGAGAGAGAGAGAGAGAGGGGCAGAGAAAGAGAGAGAGGCACAGAAAGAGAGAGAGAGAAAGAGAGAGAAAGATACACGCCCATATAAACCATGAAGAGATAACACCCCCCCCCCAGACACACACACACAGAAAATGACGTCATTGATTCTGACGTTCATTTATCCACATTGATGATACACGAACTATCCTCATGTCTTCTGCCCATAGAGTTACGGAATTATTGCCCCTTAAAACTGACGAATGTATCTGGAAATGTGAAGGAAATTTGCCAAGTTTGTTTTGGAAGGAAACATAAAAACAAGTTTATTTATCATTATTTCTCACAAAGACAAAACTGATCGTTTTACTTGTTCTATTGACATTTTTGTGTCTACATTAAACTCCCGTATGGTGTGTCCTACACGGAGTAGAACCCACTTGTTTGTGGTATGCATGTAGGCCAAGGAGCTATACTTTATTGGTTACAGTACCAGCAGTTTAGAATTGAACAAACTTATTTGATGACTGAATGGGCACAAAATCCAAGAACTACACACGCAAAACTTATGTACGCCTTTTACATAAGCGCTGATTGGTGCTCACGTTGTGAGAAGATACAATAGCGTCGTAATAGATCTAAACATCAGTTGTTACTGAGACTGTCAGATTAGAGTGACGGATTGGAAGAATCAACGAAAGGAAAATCAAAGATATAAACGTTAGGCTGATACTTGCTATACACTACACAATAAACTCCATGTCGTGGATAACTGAAAATGTTTTCACTAACCTGCTTAGGCCGACAGCAACTGTTAGATCAGGCAGACAACACGACAGTTTGGGTACGTTTTATCCGAATGAACACAGAAGCTGCACAGCCAAGATCGCCACGTAAGAAGGACAGCGGGATTTCCCGCTGGCAATTGGCATTCCCGATGTTTTGACTAATCACTTGCGTAGGGACAAGTTGTGCTTTTATTAGACACGTACGAAACAGATCCGCAGTCGTGGTAGGATCGAGTAGTTCTTGGAAATTGGATTTTTCTCATATTTTCAAGTCCCTGGTCCTATTGGGGGGTAGGATCGAGTACCTAGTCTTCTCGGATAAGGACGAAAAAATTCGGAGGGCCCGTGTGCACGTTGCGCACGTTAAAGATACCTTGGCAGTTGGAAATCGTAAAGAGCAGGCCGAAAGGCCGCTGCCCGGGCAAAATTGAAATTAATAGATTAAAATTTATCCATATCATCTCCCCCCCCCCCCCCCCCCCGCCAGAACAAGAAATAATAAAACAAGTAAAGTGAGGTGTAAATGCCAAGGGCAGCGAACCTCCTAAAATAAAGACCTCAAATCAGATCCGCAGTCGTTAGTTGTTGTTGGTTTTGTTTTAGGCGGGGGGAAAGGGGTAGGGAAAGGGGAAGGAGGAGGGGGGGGGTGGGCTGGTATGTGTCGCGATGTGGGTTACATGAGGATATTTCGACTGACACTCTTTCGAGGTCCGCTCCCACAATCGACGAACACACAAAAATAAATACTTGCACTCTAAAAACTAAATAAATAAATCAATTGCTTTCATTTTTAGCAGAACTGTAGGGCAGTTTAATTACAGGAATTAATGTAACAAATATAATTATAAATATAAATATCAATTCAAAGGCAACTGAATCTAACTAATGGAACTACAGCTTTTATAAAGACTAACGTATTCAATCTAACTACTTGCAGGTCATATGAGTTATATGGCAAAAAGATTCCGCGCACGTGGCGACGGATATAACAGTTTAAATTCTATTAATTCAATGAGACATGTTATATGGACATTTCCTCTAGACACGCCATGGAGAATGCTTGTACAACCATGCGTTGTCTGGCGGTAGCTCTGAAACTGTCTTCAAAAGTAAGTAGAACGGTTCACTTTCATCATTACAAATTAGTATGGACTCTCACCATGCGGCCCTCACTAGGAGTGAGAGCGCTGGATGTAAACGCTGTGGGTTTATATCAAACCAAGTAGCTTAGGCTCTGGAGCTTTAAATCAGGCTCCTCACAATGGACTGCTCAACTGCGTCTCTATGTCCCTCATCTGGCTGAGGACTATCGCCGACCACCTCGTAAATGGATTGTCTACATGTGGCCCAGAACTAAGTTCTGTATGGCCTTAAATACTGGTCTGCATCTGCAGCTTACCGTCTAATTCCTGGATTGTGATTGGTGCAACCACTTCTAGCTCAGCTGCCGAACTGAGTTATTTTAAGTAACAGCCCTACGCAACGACCTTGGGTCGACATCAAAGGTCGAATTACTTCATACAATATAATGTAATTTTATAGCAATAAATTCTTAACATGTTCAAAACCCCGAGCTTTTACTCTGGATCACGGATTTTCTGTACGTCAACCGACGTCTCAACAACATTTAATTCCTACTCACCCCTTCCCTCTCTACTAAACCTAGTTCAAAACACGAGATATAAAAAGTGCTCAGTCATGCACACCTACGCTGTCCGTCTATCCTTCCCCACATCTTCTGTCTATCTATTATAAAAAAAAACTGTTCAAAACAAATTGTTTACGAGACCAAGTTATGCTGGCTCGCACAATAATTACGTTTGTAAAAATTACTCACTGCTCTCTCACAAAAATTTAGTCAGTGGAAACATTTATGAATTAAATCTGTTCTTGACAGTATGATCAATTAAGTCAATAAGGAATTATCATGCCGATATTTTCTCGAAGGCCACGCTTATTCGCAGACGTCTGCGAATATCAGAATCTTATTCGCAGACGGATTTTTAGTTTTGTGATTTTTATTTAGGAAGAGCTCCTGAATATACTGAAAGGCCTGTTTACATTGGCAGGTTTTAGGAATAGGAAAAAGAAAAGGAAATCTAGCGGAAAGCCTGTCGCGTTTACACTGTTCCCAAATCGGAATGGAATCCGACCCTTTCCTAATTCCATTCCGATTTCTCCCGGAAAAACTAGAATAGGACCATTCAAAATTCATTCTGATTGAGGCTCCGAAAGATCTGCCTTTTTTGGGGGGGGGGGGGGGGGGGGGGGGGGAGGGGCGGCACTTTTTTCTGCATTTTCTCCCACTGATCATCTTTGCTTTGCTCCAGAGCATAAAAATTGTGTCTAGGATTCTATTTTATATGAAAAACAATTTTAGATGAATTATTAGCCAATTTTGTCGGGTGTGAAGTCACAGAGAAAGTCAGACAGAGCAAATAAAAATGAATTAAACTTCCATGGAAACAAAAAAAGTAATAAAACAAAACATGACAAATAGATCCAGGTTACCGTGGAGAGAGATGAGCTGTTCAGTTCACACTGACTAAAAGAAATCATTAATATTTACATGTTTAAAAGTTGATTTTTACATTTTTATTTCTGTCCCGTTCAATGAACAGGAAAAGTAAAATGAACAGGAATAAAGTAATCTGGAGCACACCAGAAACATTGATCAATTTCCCCACGACATCAATTTTGAAAAAAAAAAAAATCATTCCTAAAAAGGAGCAGTCCTAGGTTTAAAAAAAAAACTCCGGCTTGGGATTGAACCCAAGACGGACCGGACCGAGGCCTACTCCGACTGCCTAGGACCGGACCCATAGACCCCGACTGATAACCACAGATAGCCATTGCGTCATCGCAGACCGCGGTATGTGGGAGGAACTTGACCATAGTAGACATCACAAAACCAAGACCCCCCCCCCCCCCGCCCCCTTCCCCATCTGCGAATATGATTGAAACTCAGACCACTGAGAATAAGCACTTTGTTTCTCAATTTTACCCAAACATTTTTATGCATGACAGAATCATTCAGACAAAACAATATCAACTTATCATCATGTACTAGTAGTGGTAGTTGTCCTAGTTATAGTGTTGGTGGTGGTGGTGGTGGTGGTGGTACTCGTGGTAGTGGTAGAAGTAGTATTAATGCAGTCTGCCTCATGAACTCTCCAA
>OZ007577.1:1722335-1772335 GCA_963931925.1 Onchidella celtica
TGACAAAGGCGAAAGCCGAAAATTTTGTGTATTTTCTGTCTTCTCTTTAGTTTGCTTCGTATTGTTTGGGTTTCATTTCTCACGCAAGGCATCGCTACATACAACTTTTTCTTTTTCTTTTTGGCCAATTTTGACATTGATTTGTACATGGGGATTTTCTTAAAGAGGAAAGTTTGGTGTGTATTTCCTATGCGTCGTGCGACAAGAGGAGTTGCCCTGCAGGCTAAAGATCTGTGTAATATTTGTCATACTTTGCTGCCCTGAAAGATAAAGCGCGTTTTATCGTATCGTTTCTGTAGTATTTCATACTTGAGGCTTTGCTACATACAGCTTTTTCTTGTTGCCACGTTGTGTCCTTGCTTCAAGCCTTGCTACGACCCTACAGTTTTCTGTGGTTTGTATAATATTGCCCTGAAAGATATCCTTTACCCCGGGGCAAATCTATACCAAGGTGAAAGGGTAGTCCACTCTACCCGTTCATGTCAGCATATTTATATACCCCATTTGTTCGTGATCGTTCTTTGGACCAGCATGAACTTAGATCTACCGTTGTCCATGGCCAAAAGCGGGTGAAGAGAATTTTTTAGTCTCAAAAGTTTGGCGCTGTTTTGGAGATTTTCAAGACAGGATAAGGAAAATTGCCACTTTCCATAGATTCACAAAGTTGCCGTCCCTGTCATTCTGGATTGCAATGAAAATGAGTGAGACTTTCAGATGTACGGGGTTATTGTTGAAGTGTTTAGGCCTACGAACTTCTCAGTGATTGGATTGTTGAAAATATAATTGAATTAGCGAATTTGTAGTTGCTTATTTTGTGTTGTGGGGATTAGCTAGCGTAAAGGCAGCGCTATCTTTTCTTTTGTATTTCGTCTACTTGTATGTGCCAGTAAAAATGTAAACCAAAAAATAAAGAAAAGAAGCAGCAGCCTCTTTCTTTTTTTTAAAAATATTGAATGTTTACATTGAAGCCATTTTACTGCTTCATGAATCTGTGGTTTAAAAAGTGTACTTTTAAAAAAAAAATATGGAATGTTTACATTGAAGCCATTTTACTGCTTCATGAATCTGTGGTTTAAAAAGTGTACTTTTTTTAAAAATTTGGAATGTTTACATTGAAGCCATTTTACTGCTTCATGAATCTGTGGTTTAAAAAGTGTACTTTTTTTTTTAAAATATGGAATGTTTACATTGAAGCCATTTTACTGCTTCATGAATCTGTGATTTAAAAAGTGTACTTTTTTTTTGGGTCATTAACAATTTAAAAAAAAAACAACTGTTGCTGACACTTTAAATTGTGACATTTTTCTCGTGGAATATTTCCTATAGAAGAATGTGATCACATAATGTGCGTACTGTGTAATTCATTTACTGTCTCTTCGTTCACAGTTTTTTGGGACGCTAACAAATGGAACTGATCGGCCCACCAAGTTTGCCATTAATTTGGTCATCAGACGACAGTGTAGTAAGGTGAGAAACAGCGGCCGACGCCTTCTTCTAGTCCCAGCCATGTCGCAGCAACATTTACTGAGCATGCTGGGGTGCGATGAGTGATCCTGGTTATAGCGAGGTTTGACTCAGTGCATTACCCAAGGTGAGCAACGGCAATACAATAGTTGTTTGTGTAGGCAGTGGCGGATCTACTACGAAACTAATGAAGTTTAAGCTTCAGAGCCCCTAATCCTGGAGGGGTTCGAAAAAAAAACTTTTATCAATAAATGAATCTTGGATGTTGCCCTGTTGATGGTGGTTGCGGAGGGATTCCATAACAGTTCAAACTTCAGGATCCCAGAATGTAGATGCGACACTGAGTGTAGGCCAAGTGTGGGGTCGGTCATATGTTAATAATTATTTTGAAATAATTGACAGCTAACAGTATTATATCTGTCAAGGTTTAAAGTTTACCCCGAAAAAAGTGCCAGAAGACAACTAACAGTATTATATCTGTCAAGGTTTAAAGTTTACCCTGAGAAAAGTGGCAGAAGAAAACTAACAGTATTATATCTGTCAAGGTTTAAAGTTTACCCCGAGAAAAGTGCTAGAAGACAACCAACAGTATTATATCTGTCAAGGTTTAAAGTTTACCCTGAGAAAAGTGGCAGAAGAAAACTAACAGTATTATATCTGTCAAGGTTTAAAGTTTACACCGAGAAAAGTGCTAGACGACAACTAACAGACCCGTTGGCCGGCCCATCAAACCTCTGAAGTCCCGATTTACCTGTCTGGCTGATCATTCCTCCGTACTGGACTTCAGAGCTTTGCTCGCCTCTGATTCGCCCGTGATCTGGCGCATCAATCCTCTTACCTGAACAATAGAGGTTTGCGCTTCAATGATTTGCCCTGAATCTGGTCCATCAAAGCTCGTAAGCTAGGCGACGAGAAGGCGCCTAGTTGCTCATGACACGGCTCTTTACAACTAGTGACATTAATTATGGATGGATGGTTGTGTAGTGTTATGTAACTGAGTCCACACTTCATTATCTTGAATAATTATGTTGTGAATTGTTTGGTCTGCGAGTCAGACTCTGATCTGATCAAATTAACTAAAAACAGCAATACTGTACGAAAACAGACAAAGAGCCATAATCTCTTGCTTTATTTTATTCCATTAATTTCCTTTCTCTGGCTAATTTACACATGCCAACAATTAAAGCACTTTGATGCCGCATACCTTCATGGAATGGGTGAGCATCTTTGGGAGGAAAAAAGCCAACAAAAACGGAATTTTGTGTGAAGAGTTTTTACATACCGAGAGCCTTTTTGTCCTTGCAGAAATGTTTATACACATCGTTATCCTACATAATAATTCTGTGACATTTTCAAAGAAAGTTTAAAGTTTGTCTGTTGCCGACCATAATGTTAGCGCAGCTTTGATAGTTGACGAAGATATTTCTTCCGTTAGAAATAGCCTGTCATTGGAAATTCGTTTCTGCCTGAGAGAGACATTATTTCTATTTTGGGGAAATTTGTCAGAAAATGCCGACTTAATGTCCAGTTGTGGGCAAAACAAAAAAAAAAGGTTCTTGCTGACTTTATTCAGTCAGTATTCAAAATAATGCAAGTTGACGTCACTTTTTCCAGTTGTCGTTTCTGTTTGTGTATGTGTGTGTGTATATGTGTGTGTGGCTTCCCGATATATAAACCTCGTCCCAAAGACTAAAGAAAAAGAAATCATATATACTCAAGAATTTAATCTCTAGCCTCATTTATTTCTCCTCAATTACATTACATAATATAACTCTTGTTCGTGAATTTCTGTTAGACAATAAAAGTATCAGCTCAGTCCTAGTATAGATAAATCCCATTTGCGTTCGTTTCATTTCTCCACGATCGTTTAAATTCATTAAAATTTATTCATAACTTAATGATAATGGTGAAAGTTGCGGGTCAGCATGGCTAGTATTTCCTGTCATATTGTCACCTCCAGAGACAGCTGTTTGGTGTCATACACGGTAATAATGTGCCTATGGATCGGGTGGGCATTGCACAAGAGTGCAGAAGTCCGTATAAAGATCCGTGGAACTTAAAATCAAGTTATTCTACCTCAAAGTTCTGATGCATGAAGAACTCTGAGTATGCATGTGAACGTTTAAAGTACAACCACAACATGTTTCCTCTCCAGAGAGGCCGATTGCTAGTGGAATTAAGCAAAGGAAAACCTACACATCGCAGCTAATGTCAACTCCAAAGAGCAAGAGGACACGGCGGGAGGATATTTTCGAACAGACATCGACTACTGAAGTTCCTAACGTTCCCGGTGAAGCTGGGGATTTGCATGAAATATTAGATTCAGAAGTTCGGGATGCTCACCTAAGCTTCAGTGACACTGACGAGTCATGGACAAAAATAAATGTCTCTGCTATCCTTGAGAAATCTTTATTAAACTCATCAGCAGAAGGCCAGAATTCCCATGACCAACGAACTACAGCCACTGGGGACAGCACATCTAGAGCTGGCCATGATACAGTCCATACACTGACAGGCAGTTCAGTATTTGACGAAACTCAGCACTCGTTGGACTCTTTCAGCCTACATTCAGAAACTCCGTCATTTGGGGCCATTCAGCAACTGTTGGATTCCTCATTGCAATTGACAGAAGCATCTGTTGTGGAGTCACCGCAACAGCCACCCAAACCTCCCACCCCTCAGGGGTCCTCGAAACTCACAACAGAAGCTCCTACCCTTTTGAGGTCATCAGGAACGACCGAACTCCCCATTCCTGTGGTGTCATCAGAATTTACAACAGATAGCCTTGACCTCCCAGATTCTTCAAACCGACCGGTGGAATCCCCCGTCCTTCTGGAGACTTCAGATCACACTTCGGAACTCCTTGACCATCTGTGGTTATTAGAACCTACAACAGATCTCCCCAGCCTCCGGGGCTCATCACAGCAAGGAAGCAAACCCCCTGCTGTTCAGGAGTCTTCGCAACTGGAACTACATAATATAGAAACTCATATTGTGGATCAACTGCCCCTTGTCACAGAAACTAATACTCTTGTGGACATGCCACCAGCGTCAGATCACACAACCGATAACACGGCCCAGGTGTATAACCAGAAACTATGCAAAGCAAAGCGTGTCAAGGGAGAGGCCTATGTTGGAAGAAGCTACGACAAGACCTCCAAGGCCTATCTTTCAGCTGACATAGCAGCAAAACAAATGAAAGAAAGCTGTTTCTGCAAATCGAAGGGGACCCAATGTTCCGAAAAACCTGACTCTGAGCGGGAGACTCTCTTTAAAGAATTTTGGGAAAACTTGAAATCATGGGATGAAAAGCGAGTATATGTGAAGACTTTGATCGACACACCCGTGAAAAATGGATCGGACAAAAAGCAAAACGTCATAAAATATTACCTGAAATCAAAAGGAGTGAGAGTACAAGTTTGTCAAAAAATGTTTTTATGCACTTTTGATCTCAAGGACTGGACAGTAAGAAACTGGTGCCTTAATGAACCAACCCAAGGGAAGAAACGTTCTCCTTATTATGATAGGGCCTTAGAGCGAAAGAATCACTGTGTGGATGACTTCTTGAGAAACTGAATACCATGCCATCCCACTACTGCAGAAAGTCAACAAAAAAGATTTACGTGGAAAGACAGTTTCGGTCCATGACTGACCTGTACGATGCATACAAGGAGCTCTGCAAAACGGATGACATTAATCCCGTCAGTATTAAAGTTTTCACATCCCTATTTTACGAAAAGAACCTTGCCTTATTTATGCCCCGCAAGGATCAATGTGATGTGTGCGTTCAACATGAGCAAGGCAATCTGGAAGAAGAGACGTTTACTCAACACAGAGAAAAGTGCAAAGCTGCACAGGCGGCCAAAAATGCAGACAAGGAAATCGCATTGAAAAATTCTGATGTACTCGCCATCACCATGGAGTTGCAAGCCGTACTGCTTGCTCCAAGCTTGCAAGCTTCGTCGCTATATTTCAAGACAAAGCTCACTGTTCACATTTTCACCATTTTCAACCTAGCTACCTCAGATGTGGACTGTTACGTATGGCATGAGGTTGAGGGAGGCCTTACTGCTAACGAATTTGCCAGTTGTATCTCCAACTATTTGTCATCGCAACCCAGATCTAAACAGATCATTCTCTACAGCGACGGTTGCAATTATCAGAATCGAAATAAAACTCTTGCAAAGGCACTGTCGTACATTGCAACTAAGACAGGACAGGAAATTGTTCAAACATTTTTGGAAAAAGGCCACACTCAGATGGAATGCGATTCCGTCCACTCAACTGTGGAACGAGCCCTGAAAAAGAATGGAAGACAGTGCGACATTTACTCTCCAGCTGATTATGCACGACTGATTGCACATGCCAGAAAGTCAGGACGACCGTACAAAGTGCACTATGTGTCATATGACTTCTTCCAGAATTTTGAAAATGTCGCTGCAATTTCCTCAATAAGGCCAGGGAAAATGGTTGGCGACCCACAGGTAGTGGACATCAGGGCCTTACAATACCTACCAGATGGGAGCATCAACTGTTAAGTTAAATCACCAAGATGACTGGTCTGCACTTCCCAGATCTCGAGCTGACATGAAGCTCACAGTGAATGAAGCACCACAACCACTGTATGAAGCCCAAAGAAAGATCAGCACAGACAAATTTGGTCATCTTCAAGAAATGAAACCTGTTCTGCCAAAAGACCTATATAATTTCTATGACAAGTTGCCACATTAAAAAGACATGAAAAACCAGGGGAAAAAATCGGTGGTTATAAGGTTGGAGAGTATTTTTCTTTCTTTTGTTTGTTTGTTACTCTATAGACTATTGGTACCTGAAACATTCTATATCCATCATTATGATTGTGAGGATAAAACATTGTTACCTAAAATTGTAGAGATAAACTATCCAATTTTTGCTCTGCAATTTCTTTTAAGGACCGACCGATCCCTGACAACAACAACAAAAAAAGAGAAAAAAAAAAGAGAAAAAGAAAAGAAAAAACTTTGCAGTTTTGCAAGATGATGATGATATAACAGGCCGATGATGATATAACAGGTCGATGATGATATAACAGGTCGATGATGATATAACAGGCCGATGATGATATAACAGGCCGATGATGATATAACAGGCCGATGATGATATAACAGGCCGATGATGATATAACAGGCCGATGATGATATAACAGGCCGATGATGATATAACAGGCCGATGATGATATAACAGGCCGATGATGATATAACAGGCCGATGATGATATAACAGGCCGATGATGATATAACAGGCCGATGATGATATAACAGGCCGATGATGATATAACAGGCCGATGATGATATAACAGGCCGATGATGATATAACAGGCCGATGATGATATAACAGGCCGATGATGATATAACAGGCCGATGATGATATAACAGGCCGATGATGATATAACAGGCCGATGATGATATAACAGGTCGATGATGATATAACAGGTCGATGATGATATAACAGGTCGATGATGATATAACAGGTCGATGATGATATAACAGGTCGATGATGATATAACAGGCCGATGATGATATAACAGGCCGATGATGATATAACAGGCCGATGATGATATAACAGGCCGATGATGATATAACAGGCCGATGATGATATAACAGGCCGATGATGATATAACAGGCCGATGATGATATAACAGGCCGATGATGATATAACAGGCCGATGATGATATAACAGGCCGATGATGATATAACAGGCCGATGATGATATAACAGGCCGATGATGATATAACAGGCCGATGATGATATAACAGGCCGATGATGATATAACAGGCCGATGATGATATAACAGGCCGATGATGATATAACAGGCCGATGATGATATAACAGGCCGATGATGATATAACAGGCCGATGATGATATAACAGGCCGATGATGATATAACAGGCCGATGATGATATAACAGGCCGATGATGATGAAAGGCAATTGTTGCCATTGATATCAAACTGAGGCTTGAATCTTTTCAAAGATTAATTTTCTACCAGCTGATCAAAACAGTAGTAAACTGCAGTAAACATTAGCTTTGCGAAATAGCAAACATTCCCCTCTATATAACTGGTTAGTGCGAGAGGTTTGATGGGCCAGATTCTGAGCGAATCAGTGAAGCGCAAATCTCTGTTGTTCAGGTAAGAGGATTGATGCGCCAGATCACGGGCGAATCAGAGGCGAGCAAAGCTCTGAAGTCCAGTACGGAGGAATGATCAACCAGACAGGTAAATCGGGACTTCAGAGGTTTGATGGGCCGGCCAACGCAGTATTCTACCTGTCAATGTTTAAAGTTTACCCCGAGAAAACTGCTAGACAGAATAATGAACATTTTTTAAGAACCCATAAGAAATCTGTGAGGTCGCAGCAGAGCTCGGTAAAAAGTTCAACTGTGGCCGAAAAAAAAAAACGGTTGTTTGTTACAAATCTTCATTGTGCTGAAATCTGGCCACTTTTTTTGCTCAGCCCCACAACCTAAATAACCGTCTCAGTGATTATAACTTGTATTTTCGTAGGTGTCACCTAATCTAACCCAATCACTTTTGTATCGAACTGCTGTGTTCGGTGAAGTTTCGGGCAATCTTTTTAAAAATGTTGTTATGGCGGTAAAATACAAGGAAATTGTTAAACATTTTTTTTTTTGTGTGGCTTCCTTCAATAAGTCCAGTGTGGGGGAGTATTTGACATGCATTCGCTGGGAAAATTAAGACGATGGCGTAAGGGTGAATAGGGAAAGAGAAATTGGCGGGAGAGAGAGGTGGACAGAGGGAGGTAACAAAGCCGATCAAAACAAGACTTAGAGATTAAAGATGAGTAGAAATCCAGTTGCTGTCCCTGGCCCGCGAAATGGCGGGGTCTCAACCAGTAGCGTATAGTTCATCATCTTTGTTTTAAAAATAAATTTTGTGTATGTTTGCGAGTTGGTGTCCTTCCTCCCCCTGGGGCTTGTCACAGAGGGGCAGGGCGGGAGCCGGGGGGGGGGGGCATGTGCCCATACGAAGGCTACCTGGCTAGACCTGGAAGTTTTTTCCCTTGATCAGTGACCGGTCACCTCTTTACTCGGGGGCTTGGAGTGAGGAGGGGGGGGGGGGGGAGGGCGAGTGCCTGTGTATGTGAGGTGAAAACTGACTAGCTGGAAGTCCATTCTTACCTGTGACCCCTCACCTCGTCATCAAGTCTGTGCATTTGTGCTAAAGTTCTAACTTTGATGTCACTGCCCATCATTATCGGATCAAAAAAAAGAAGAAAATTACAACAACGGTATTTAACATTGACAATCAATGTCCCCTGTAATTTTGCCAAACCACTGAAAGGAACCATTGATGCTTTGAGTAAAAGTAGTTTAAATCCAAAAAGCAGCACTTGACATTCAAACTTTTGTACAACATTTTGGTGTAGGCGGCGCTAGTACAGGGACTGCTCAGTCGTGCAAATGCATAGCCTAGAGGGAACATTGGTGACTCCGTCTTACCTACAGGTCTTGTCCACAGCATCCGTTCTGCTCCGTTTTTGTTGTTGTTGTTGTTGTTTTTTTACGGAAGATGACGTATGAAAAAGTTAAACACTCAAATTTGCCTCTATAGCGGTGAGAAGCGGAGCGGAACGGATGCCGTGGTCAAAATATTCAGGGGCAAATCTGCGCGTTTTACTTTTTCATACGTCATTTTCCGTAAAAAGGCGGAGCGGATGCTGTGATCAAGACCACTTAGGTACAAATAATAATCACAAATTATTTCAATGTTCACAGACTGCAGAATGCAGAAAGGTTTCAAGGGTAGAGGGAGGATGTACAAAAGGACAGAAGGACAGGAAGTGGATGTCCACTCAACAGGTGATCACTGGACTCACGGATGCAGTGTTAACTTCGACAAGAAGCAATGGCAAATTGTATGAAGACCAGGGGAAAAACTGAGAAAAAAATTATTCCTACCTTGGTCACTTGTTGTTCTTCTTCCTTTCAGCCCCCCCCCCCCCCACCAGGTGTCCCCTCCCTGTTTTTCCCCTTCTCTTTCCTGAGTTGGGTACTAACTAGATCTACATGTAAAACATTCCAATGCTAATCGTCTCACCTGTGCTCTCAAACTGAGAAAATCAGTGTTTAAAGTTTGGAAGTCCTATATACTCCCTTCTTGCAAAGTTCTAAAAATGATAATATTTAGACATGAGACTTTTTTATGTTGTTTTTTTCAAACTTCTGTTTCGCAGAGACAAGGCTGATGAACCAAGTTTGTTCATGGCGGGAAAATAGGCGAAAATCACTTTATGAGACAATGGTTATTAATTTTATCACAATGTAGTCTTCACACACACATATAATATAATAAAAATAGATACTGATCATTTCCTATGTGTATATGTGTGTGTGTGTGTAGGCGTTTTGTGTATGAGGTAACACATTAGGTAAGAGCTTTTGTGGGTACAGATGATAGGATTATAACTGTGTGATGCTAGGAACTGTTCCCGTTACATGAACGGCAAAGGACAAAGACATTACTTGGACTTGGAAATGACCCGAGACACACAATACCAAGACGAATCATTCCTTCTCCCATATGTCCACAAATTGCGCTCGTATAAATACGGCGAGTGCTATTCTCTTTCGTTCAGTTGTGAAGGGGTGTGGTGCGAATTGTTACATTGTTGACATGGACGATGCGCGTGCAAGTTGACGGACGGAGTAATTATGACGTATTGATTCATCTCGGTACACTGTGTCTCGGACTGCACGAGCTGCGCTAGGGCTTGGTCAAAATCCACAGATGTTTTTTTTTTGTTGTTGTTTATACTAGCTGAGTTACCGGACTCTCCCCAGGAGAAATATTTTTTATAAATTTTAGTTTTGGGTGGTCATCACAGATCAGCTTGACCTTGCCTGTTCCTTTAGGGTTTTGGTTGTTGTTGTTGTTTGTGTTGTTGTTTGGTGTTAGAAATGTCATTCTGCATTGCCTTTGTGCCCGACGCAGCCGGTCAGATTCTCATGAAAATAATTTGTTCTCGGGTCAGTGTGTTTCATAGTGAACACATCGCAGAAAGTGGTGACGTCATGTGTTAATGGAAAAGAATGGATTGCGGGAGAAATTAGCGATCCAATGCAAACTCAAAAAAATACTTTCCCACTATTTCAAGTCACCAAATCTAATAAAGAACGGCAAAATCGATTAGTCCAATTTGTTTTTTATTTTATGCAAAATTTCAGCAACATACGTTGCCAGATAAAGTCTGCAGACTCGACTAAAATTTGTATAGGCTGGCGCGAGTTTTTTTAAAATTATTATTATTCTTGATGGGTTGTGTATTCAAGTTCACTAGGCCTGTTCCCTGATATTTATTGGTTCATGGATTCATGAATAACGGATTGACCAGAGATATTTTTCATAGCTCTCAAGGGATGAAGTTTCAAGCGCAAACTAGCACATGTATCAAGCTTATGTTAAACTGGGTCAAGTCTTGGCTTGTCTCGGTGTGACAGTGAGAAGTGGACTGTAGAGGTGAAAGTGACCTCAGGCACTGGTAAAAAAACTGAAGGGAGCCAGCCTGTCTCACCAGTTTTGGCGGCTCAGAACTGTCTTGAGTTATCTGCACGAAAGAGTTACCTCCCTCACTCAGTCAAAACAGACACAAATCAAGACTTGACCCGCTGTCCTGCCAGTCGACTTCACTCCCCCAGTGTTAGATGTATGAGACCGGCTGAAACAATGAGAAATAAACGGGTGATAAATTATATTTATGTACACAATATACTCTGGAATTTTATATGGAGAGTAAAATAACTTTGGCAATGCTGTTCCAATGCAAGAATATTATCATGCTCTCCAGGTGTCCGTCTTTGCAAGTGTAAACTTATTTCAGCATTCTCAGCGTTTTTCTATACTTTATTTTTTGTTACATTTATGTCATTTCATTTTGTACAAGAGATACATGTATGTATAAGTTATGTGGAATTTCACTGCTATTTAGTGCCTTTTACTACTTTGTTCATCCATCACGTGACAGAAATTTACAGCTAAAAAACCAAAAACTTGTACCATAAAATATGGGGCCTGAACTGGGGGTAATCTAGAGTACACAGCGGGTGTTGAGGGGCAGAAATAAAACGGTAGTATGAAAATGTGATGATTTCGTTTGTTCTTGTTTTGGTTGCATGTGATGGATTATGTAATCTAGAGCAACCGTTAACTTTGAATTTGCTGGGTACAGTACCAGTTGATCGTCGAAATGGTTATTTTTGTGTGTTTTTTACTGTTAAGGCCATAGATAAATAATATATCCCTAGTCTGTGGTTCAGGCTGTCTTAGGTCTCCGTAGGTTAGTGATAGACAAAATGTTTCCTCGAGAGGGTCACATCAGCGTCAGCCCGTGTAAAGTGGGTCAAGCATTCAGTCCCGTTTAAAGTGGGTCAGCATTAGTCTTGTGTAAAGTGGGTCAGCATTAGTCTTGTGTAAAGTGGGTCAGCATTAGTCTTGTGTAAAGTGGGTCAGCATTAGTCTTGTGTAAAGTGGGTCAGCAACAGCATTAGTCCTGTGCAAAGTGGGTCAGCATTAGTCTTGTGTAAAGTGGGTCAGCATTAGTCGTGTGTAAAGTGGGTCAGCATTAGTCTTGTGTAAAGTGGGTCAGCATTAGTCTTGTGTAAAGTGGGTCAGCATTAGTCTTGTGTAAAGTGGGTCAGCAACAGCATTAGTCCTGTGCAAAGTGGGTCAGCATTAGTCTTGTGTAAAGTGGGTCAGCATTAGTCGTGTGTAAAGTGGGCCGCATTTGAAACTCTCAAAGCTCAAAATTTCTTCAGTAAACGAACAAACGTTTAATAACATAGTGACCTAGATCTACTGTATTTTAATTTGTTCAATAAAATCTACAATCCCGGGAGAAATAAATGCCTGTACTTGCCTACTGCTAGTATTTAAAACAGAAACTATATTTGTAATAATTCTTTGCTCCATGATATACTTTTGAGAACAAAGTGTTTTGGTCAAGCTCTCGTGAGCCACGTGAATTCCTCATTTGGCTCACTTGCACCATGCGGGTCATGCATGTGTAGTTTCAATACCCCTGCCCTGGGCATTATAACTAGCTCTGTATCTCCATTTTGCATCTTTTGTGGTATGTAACACTTTCTTGTCCCCAAATGCAATGACAAAATATTCAGCATGTAATTGGTTTAGCAAAACATTCATTGCACCAACCAATCATTTCTTTTGCTCCGGTTCATTGTTGAAATATTCTTGTGTGGTATGTAATGTTGACTTTTCACTTTGGCAATGTGTACGTCCGGCCTCAAGATCTGATTAGCAGGCCAAAAGTTCAGGAAATATTTTTTAAGGCTAGAGTGATATCTCAGTCTACAGTACACAGCCACACACACCACACAAGATCAAGTCAGACTTTACCAAGGCCAAGACAAAATGTCTGGTATTGTACAATACAGTTTTAATCATAAATACATGGATGTGTAAGATGTAATTGTAATAAAACTAAAACTGAGGATACTGGACGGAAACACGGAGTAGACTAAACCAAACATAATAGTAAAAACTCACATATTACGATGAGAAAATCTCTATAAGATGCTCCCCTGACTTGCCTTGAAGACAGTTACACACATAAATATATTTCAAATTTACAATTAAAAAATTCAAACTCCATTGGCCTCCAAAGGGTCTGCCTCAAAAAACTTTCATTGAAGAAGAAAAGAAACAAGACAAATCTCATCACTAATTATCTCTCATAATGATTCTCACCTCCAGTTTTTAGTGAAAAACAAATTGAAATATCATGAACTTTTCATGTCCAGACAAAGCAAGAAATTACACACAATTAAATATTTAACTTTTAGTACATGCAGACCCATACGTTTTTACGCACGCCATTTGGATTTCATACATGTTGCAATTAAGTCAGTGTAATTCATTACTTATCAAGAACAAAGTATCAAATATAAAATTGAATTTTCAATTTTGTTCCGTCTTTCATTTGAAGTTCCAAAACCACGTATGTTTCAGTCTCGTAAATTTCAATTCTTCTTTTAGGATTACAGCTAATCTTTGAAGACATGTAGCCTCAGTTGCTATGCCAAAAAAGAAATATCAGCCGTCATGCACGATGAGATATGAATGCCATGCGGTCAACATCAAAATTAACAGTGACGCATGTGAAACCCACCAATAAGAGAACTTTTAGGATTTTTTTTTTCAAACAAAACGCAACCCAGAATTTCACTGTTAGTCTAAAATGTAGTAAGTCAAACGTCTCACAGAGTCCCCAAGGAGCAACAGACTATTATAAATTATATTATTAATAAAAACCAAGCAAATCTAAAACAGTTTAAAATATCACAGATTCTGAGGACAAAACAATCGGCCTACATGAAAACTTTTACATGTATATCTTTTGTATTTTGATTGGTTTCATCATGTGATGCCATGTGTTCATAACAGTTACAGTACGTCATTTCAAACTTAGTACTGTAACGAATGTGAAAGTTTTTCCAAATGGCAAGAAAAAACAAAAGCAATATCTACAATTCAAATACTAAAGAAATAAATTCACAGCTGTTCAAAAATAAATGAAGAGAAGGCACGGGAATATTCCAAGTATGAGAACGTGGGTGAGTCAAGCGAAGTTTGTGATAATTTCAGACCTGTAATCAAAGAAAACACGTCACTGCCCAATTCCACATGCAAAACATTTTTGTATAAAACTTAAGCTTTGGTACATCCGGGTTCTATAATCAAATGTCAAATCTGGACTTGTGGAGCGCTGCTTTTTTTTTGTTTCATTTTCCACTGCATGAAATAATTTTTATCTGTTTCCAATTAAGTATCATGTTCTGCACCTCAGTGCTCACAACATTAAAATAAAATACAACATTAAAGGTTGAAGCATAACAGATCTTAAAGCAGTGCCACATGATCTATACCACACAAATGGTGACAAAATCTTGATGTTCATCCCAGAGATGTCCCACAGGTTTATTCATCATAAAGAGCGGTGAAAAGGTTCATGAATATGGGAGTTTAGCACGTGTTTTTGTGATCTGGCTGATGTATTAACACACAAAAAAAATTGTCATGTTAAAAAAAATTTCCACGACAACAAGGGAAATAATCCTTGAAAAAAGTTCAGGTTAATGGGAGAATCCCAGTTACTGTCCTTCAAATTATGAATGTACACTTCATTCTCTTCTTCAATTTCCTCTGAAAATTCCCTTCTTGGGACCCACTAAGATACTGCTGGATGAGATGCACAGAAAACAGACACACAACAAAAAACTCAGGAAAATCAAGTCTTGAGGGCCAACAGCCTTAGGTTCTTTTTTTTTTCACTCTCATTTCTGATTCTTTTAATATGTTCTTGAGTGTGTCTTATGGGCCAACATAGATCGCTTTGGACAGGACATGTGAACCAAATATGGCAGATCTTACCAACTCTGGACTAAGCATCACGTAATGCTGAAATTAGGGGGACCGTGGACTAATTATAAAGACTAAAGCTGAGTTTTCATGTGTACGGAAACGGAAACGGTAAAAAATCCATCATATAGTAAAATGAAAGAGTGTTTCCATGTGTACGGAAACAGCGTACGGAAACATTCTTTCTATTTCACTACTTGAAGGCTCTTTGACGTTTCCATTGCCGTTGTCGTTTCCGTATACATGAGTACCCAGCTTGATAGAGAAAATAGTGAGTTGTGGTCACTGTTCAGCTGTAGTTTACTATGTAAATTAAAAATAAAAAAACATCTGTTGTCAGGGGGACAGTGCTAAAACACTACGGCCCCCTAATCACAACCCGCGTAAAGGGACATTCCACGTAATATGTTACATAAGAGCCATTTTTCAAACCATGCCTAGGAAAAAAATTACTGGTTATGTTATAAATGGTAGTAATTAAATTAACATTTTTGGTTAGCATTCTCTTCCTTTGCGTCATCATGTGGCCTAGCGACCATCTTGGAAAAGAACACGTGTTTACAACCTCCCATCAGTTATCAAGATTATGTCCCACCAGCTACACAAACCTCTAGCTGTAGTTGATGACATACAGTAGAACCACAAGAACAGTCAACTGATTGATACAACGTCTAGCTGTAGTCGATGACGTACGGCTGAACCAGGAGACAGTCACCTGATTGATACAAACGTCTCGCCGTAGTTTATGACATACAGAAGAACCACAAGAACTGCCAGCCGATTGATACAACGTCTAGCTGCAGTCGGTGACCTACAGCTGAACCACGGTAATAGAAAATAAAATTCCATCCAGCCTGTACGACAAAGCAGCTGGTCACCCTCAGAAGCTAACAGCAAATCAACGTACGGTGCTTAAAAGGGAAGAGACTTAAACCTTTGATTTGTGTGTTTGTTTTCTTTCTGAAGACATTAATAGAATGAAACTTTTAAGCATTTGAAGTATAGAAAACACCCCGTGGCAAGCAATGTGTATATGAACAATTGTGTGCAAACCAACGAAAGTGTTTGAATTCCCTGTTAATTAACGCAGCGCTATCATGGGTTCAGGCCGAGTTTATTTACCCAACTTTGCGGCACCCCGCCCTCTGAGGGTGGCTCTCACGTCACCGGTCAGGAAAACGTCGGTCTATGACCTCAAGGGAGACACCAAAACCGCCAGCGACCACAAAAAACCGAAACTTCTAACCCACGTTGTGTACGAGGAGGAGATGCGGGACATCGTTTCACGCCTCACCAGACCCACCATGGCGTCGCGCATGCGCGCTGTGAATTTCCGGCCGCAAAGTCAGTATACCTACGTCGACATGGGATCCTACGAATGGTCTATGATGCCCATTTACACTGATTACCAACGCCATCTATATAACTCCAACGGGTCCGTACGGACAGGTTTCCAACGGACTGTGAAAGCAACGTATAGACCGTTTTAAGTAAGATTATGAAGATCCGAGAACAGCATTAAGGCCACGTTACAATTTTCTAAGACTGGTGATCGCTGATATGACCGTAAAGCACTGATTGAGTTCTTTGGGTTTCTCTGGGACCTCAGACAAAGGCTTTTGGCCTCTTTTTCTTGATTTTCTTGTTTCATGTTTCCATCTTCTGTCTTTCTTTTTGTTATACTTTGGTAGTAGACGTCTTATGCAGAGCAAGAGAGAGAGAGAGAGAGAGAGAGAGAGAGAGAGAGAGAGAGCAAGAGAGAGAGAGACAGAGAGAGAGCAAGAGAGAGAGAGAGAGAGAGAGAGTAGAGTAGGCCGAAGGAGGAGACGTAAGGTGGTAGGAAGCATCCGGGGGAAAAATGTGACACCTACTGTCATTTACAGGAGTTTGATCCCTTGATTTGTCAAATCCACAAGCCACAAGTTAACTGCTTTCCTCTGGGGCCTGCATTAAAAAGTGATGAAAAAGTGAGACTGCCAAAAGCAGCTCTCTCCCCTTAAGGATGTTTCCTCTTATTGAGTGGCTATTAAAGCTGATGGTCAGGGGGCTGCCACGTATCCAGACTGGTCTCGCCGCAGAATGAAAATTTAAGGAACCTCCCTTTTAAGAGGAGGGTGTTCCAGGTGCATTGGGCATCTGAGACCATCTCTATCTGACCGTACAAGAGGTCCGGCATGTCACGAGTGGAGTGAGCGAGATTCAAGGATTACGGGGGGAAAGGAGGAGAGTAAAATTAACGCACGTAGACAAGTAATGGGAAGCGCGGGAAGTGGTGAGTTGGAAAATAGACGAGGCGAAATCGCTGTCTCTTTATGTCACTGCAAGTTAAGAGGTCCCAGGGGACAGACGTGAGATCAGAGGCAGTCGGGAGATTGTCGTGTGTTTTCCAGTGATGACTGGTAGGTTGAACTATGATTTATAATTATGATGATTGATGTATTATATTCTCCTATGACCATGATGTAAATAAGTATATGTGAGGAATGTGGAAGGCATTGAGTACTGTGTATAGAGTTGTGCGCGCAATGAACGACACATGTAAGTTAGGTTCATGGATTTGTAGCGAGAGTGAGTACTGTGTAATACGGTGGAGGTGTGTTACCGTAAGATGTGTTTGGCGAGTGAAAGGTGGACTATTGTGTGTACGCTTCATGAGTTGTAATGAGGGGTGAAGTGATTAGAAATGGTATGGTATTATACCAATGTAATGTTATTCTTGTAGGTGCCGGGGACGGGCCAAGAGCCGCCTACGGTGAGCACAGGGGATAGGCCAGCATAGGGCCGAGGGCTACATATAGGCCCGGAGTGAAACTGTCGAGCGGACAGGAGAAACGCATGAGTCGTGGCAGTCTGGCCACAGACAGGGACGTATATATGCTTATAATGTGCTATTACGATGTACTACTGTGATATGGATGATGTGCGAATGAGATACTCATGTGAATTGAAGTATTAACGTGCTATGGCCACGTGAGGTGTTATAGGAGGCTAAGGTGTATTGCCATAGGGAGGCGCTATTGAGAGACTGTGGTGTGAAAGAATATTAGTGTGTCATTAAGACCTGAGTGGAGAGGCTGAGGCCGAGGGGGCTTTAGAAGTAACTACCGGGTTCTGGACCCGAGGAAGTGTGCTTACGGGAGAAGGCCGTGGACGGCAGTTTAATTAAGTGATATAATATATGTAATTGCGCTATTATCTGTATATTTATGTTTAATAAACGTGTGAGTCTGATGGGTTGTTCTGTTAAGTGTTATACTTGTTCGTTCGTGATTGTTGTCCTGTCATAATTTATTACATCTCCCAGTCTGGGATTTGTGACACGGCAGAACAGGGTGCCGGATAGGGCAGATTAAAGACTATTATTTAACTTAGAACACAATGTTATTTGGGAAGCCCCGTGTATTAATAACACTGGTGGAACGATTTGCGGATCTGGAAGCTGAGCTGTTCATGTCTGCAGTTCACTATACCCAATTCAACACCAATGGTCGGGCCCAAATGCTTTTTGCCTTTCGCTCAAGATTACCTGTTTGTTACTCAAGATCACCTGTTTATTACTCAAGATTACCTGTTTGTTACTCAAGATCACCTGTTTGTTACTCAAGATTACCTGTTAGTTACTCAAGATTACCTGTTTGTTACTCAAGATCACCTGTTTGTTACTCAAGATTACCTGTTTGTTACTCAAGATTACCTGTTTGTTACTCAAGATCACCTGTTTGTTACTCAAGATCACCTGTTTGTTACTCAAGATTACCTGTTTGTTACTCAAGATCACCTGTTTGTGACCGAACCATGGCGTTGTCCTCAGACCTTCAATTATATATTATTTACATTAAAAAATTTCATTTTAATTTGCTGTTTTTCCAAATCTTGATAAAACTTTGTACAGTGTGACTTGATTCCACCATTTCATGTTGTGAGAATCGTGGCAATGTTGTTGTTGTTTTTCAATCTGCTTGCACCCTCGATGGCATCGCAGGAAGAAGCAGTTTTCTGCCCGCAGCCAGCTGGGAAGCCTGTCTTGGCCTAATGCCGTGGGTCATCAGAGCTTCTTTGACGCCACGTCCAGGTCTTCCTTGGTCTGCCTCTGGGCTTGTATCCAGAGAATCGCATGTTATATTGTTACATGTATTAACGCACCGTGAGCCGGCAGGGAGATAGGCATCCGCTAATTGTTTCTTATCTCTGTTCACAATGATTATTTTAGCCATCTCCCTCTCTCTCTCTCGTTCACACACACACACACACACACATACACACTTGACAGAAATGCCGAAGAATGTTGTAGCTTGCGTGTAGTCCACCACTGATCTAGAGCAGGGTTCCAACCTTTTAATATTAGTATTATTGTCCACCGGAGCTGGATTAAGACTTGTAATGTCAAACTTGTTTTTCTGTTGTTTTTATGGTATTGAGACATGTAGAGGCCCTAAGCACTTGGAACATTTTGGTGCCCCCATAAACTGCACACATTTAAAATATAAACAAAAATACATTATAAGTGTCGCGATGTGGGTTAGATGAGGATAATTCGACTGACACTCTTGCGAGGTCCGCTCCCACAATCGACGAACACACAAAAATAAAATAATTGCATTCTAAAAACTAAATAAATCAATTGCTTTGATTTTTAGCAGAACTGTAGGGCAGTTTAATTACATGTAATTAATGTAACAAATATAAATATAATTATAAATTCAATTCGAAGGCAACTGAATCTAACTAATGAAACTAAAGCTTTCTATAAAAACTAACTTATTCAATCTAACTATTTGCAGCTCATATGAGTTAAATGCCAAATAGAATCCGCGCACCTGGCGACGGATATTACAATTTAAATTCTATTATTCCAACGAAATATATTATGATATTAACATTTCCTCTATACACGCCATGGAGAATGCTCTGTGCAACAGTGCGTTGTCTGGCGGCAGCTCTGAAACTGTCTTCAAAAGTAGGTGGAACGTTTCACTTCCATTATTACAGATTAGTATTTGACTCTTACCATGCGGCTCTCAATGGGAGTGAGAGCGCTGGATGTAATCGCTGTGGGTTCATATATCAAACCAAGTAGCTTAGGCTCTGGAGCTTTAAAGAATCACGCTCCTCACAAAATGGACTGCTCAACTGCGTCTCTGTGTCTCTCATCTGGCTGAGGACTATCGCCGTCCACTTCGTAAATGGATTGTCTACATGTGGCAACTATCTAAGCTCTGTACGGGTTTAAATACTAAAGCCATGTCTCGACCTTCCGTCTAGATTCATACATTTGATTGGTGCAGCCACTCGGGCTCAGCCTGCAGTATTAATTTATTCTCGTCACGGCCTTGCGCCAAAATCAAGGTCAATCTTACCTAGACAATAAAATTTAAAATGTGAAACATTAACTACTAAAATCTTTAAACCCCGTGCTTTCTACTCTTATGCACGAATTTCCGAACGCCAACTAAGCGTCTAAATAAACTACCTTTACTCGCCCCTTATCTATGTTAATCAAAATCACGGGGTCGAGAACTGCTCTGTCATTCCTAGCTATACATTTATTCTGTCTCGCCTCTCCTTCTCTCCATCCATCAGAAAAAAAGGTGTTTCAAAACAAACTGTTCACGAGAACAGCTCAAGGACAAATTACGCTCGTTATAATCAACAAGATCGTAAAAATTAACTCACTGACGTCGTGACCTAGCACGGCATTTATGATCCTAATGTGCTCATGACAATAAGATAAAATTTAAATTGTGGAAATGAAAAAAAAAAACCTTGCAGAAGATGGAAAATCATGTTTGTTTTTGTATACTGTCACTTTGTTTTCATTTGAAAAGTTTTCTTCTACTTTTTTAAACTGCAAAGTCTTTGATCGGATTAAATTTCAACTGAAACAAGACAAATGAAAGAAAAGTCGAATGAAAGAAAAGTGAGGTGAGAGAAAAGCCAAGTGAAAGAAATGAAAGAAAAGTCAAGTGATAGAAAGTCAGGTGAAACAAAAGTCAAGTGTAAAAGTCAATTGAAAAAAAAGTCAGGTGCAAGGAAAGTCAAGTGAAACAAAAATCAAGTGAAACAAAAATCCAGTGAAAGAAAAGTCATGTGAAACAAAAGGCAAGTGAAAGAAAAGTCAAGTGAAAGAAAAGCCAAGTGAAACAAAAGTCAATTGAAGGAAAATCCATGTTATGTTAGGCTTCTCACTTTTTCATCTTGATAAATGCCAAATTTGGGTGACAGTTTGAACAAGAGGGTGCAGTTGTCTCTAAAAAGCGCAGGTCATTTATTTCCACGATTATTGTCGTGAATTCCTGAGAGAGACAAGGGAGCGCATCAAGTGTAATCAAACTTGACAAAAGTTGTTTTCACACCATTATGGCCCTTAATGAACCTGGCACTGGTTGGGTCAGAAGGACCTCCCAACTTTTCGTTAAAGGAGTAACCAAACATAACCTGTTTTCTTACTGCACCTTTAGTTATATAAAAAATAATACTATCACCATCATCATACCATCATCATACCATCATCATCATGAACATCATCGTCGTCACCATTATCTTTATCATCATTATCGTCACCACTACCACCACCACCACCACCATCATCATCATCACCACCGCCACCACCACCACATCATCGTTATCATCATCGTCATAATCATCGTCATCACCACCACCATTATTATCACTTGCATCCTCATTATCATCATTACCACCATCACCATGATCATCATTATCATCAACATCATCAACATCATTATCATCATCCTCACTATCTTCGTTATCATCATCATCATCACCATCATGTCATGATCATCATCTAACTCATCCTCCTCCTTATTATCATCATCCTGCTCCTCCACCTCCTCCTGATAATTATGGTGACGATGATGATCAGTAAGATGGTGGTGATAACATGACTTTCCCTCCCTCCCCCCCCCCCCCCCCCAAGAAAAAAAAATATCGTATATTTCAATCAGTCACACATTTTGCTGTGGTGACTTCATAGAAAGTGCACTAAGATTTCCTGGAATCAGTTTTCTCACGCCATTCTTTCTCTGATTCTCTTTCTCTAGTTTATGAGATCAGATCACATAGTAATGGTGGCCGATACTTCCAGTTTTTAGTAATCACGATTACTTACTACTGCTATTGAAAGGTAATCAAAGTATCGATAACTTTATCGAAAACTTTTCTGCTGGGATTGTTTAGTTTATTATTCTCATGCGAGATAAGCAAAACATATTATAGACGTTCAGCACATACGAATACAAAAATAATAAATATTATTGTTTCTGGAAACTTTTGAAATGGAAAATGTTGTCACAAAGGAAAACAGTAATGACCCAGAGCAGGCTTGGGCAAACTTTCACATTTTAAGGGCTGGACCTGAAAAATGTGAGGCCCCAGAGGGTCGGTGTGGCATTATAAAAGGGTCTCCCAGCCATAATAGGAAGACCTCTGCTAACGTGATTTGACAAAACGCCTTTTTCTTGAAAATGCTGTTTCGAGAAAACCGCGATTTAGTTTTGCTGTCTAAATTTAAATGTAGCAAACAAAATGCAGTTTTTATAGACTGAAGTGGCACGTTGTGGATGTCTTTTAACTTTGTGTAAAGTTTTATTTGAATTGGTGCTGAATTAATTAAACTGGGATGATATTTCAAAAAAAGGCGTTTTGTCATCTCACTCGACCTTAGGCGAACGCCTTTATTTCGAAACTTGTGCGTTTTGTCTAATTCAAGACGTTTTGTCGCCATTCATCTGAATAAAAGACGTTTTGAAAAATTGTTTTTTTAAAAATAATTTAGAAATGGCTAAAGTTTCTCAAAACCTGATAAGCTCATAAGATGAGGATTGTTGATGAGAATCCAATGGTGAAATAAAAAAATGTTCGCGCCAAGAGAGAGAGAACGTGTGGGAGAGAGAGAAAGGGACAGAAGGTGTAAGAGAGAAAGAGAGAGAATAATATCCACTTTATGGTGAGGAGGCGCTTTATATAAACATACTCAACTGTACTTAATGGTCCGTTGCCTTGAGTTTCTTACAATTCTAATTTCTTAAAAATTGTTCCAGGAACTCACAGTGAAGCGGTTTGACCCTGTGGCAATAATAGAAAAAAAAAAGCAAAACGGACTGTCTGACCAACTGTGTGTTGATCTGTTTGATGCCGAATGATGTTTAAATACAAATGTATAAGCTCAAGGTGCGACTGCGTGCGCATGTACAGAGTCTCTGGAGAAGACCCAAAGGTCAATTTAAACAGAACGTGGAGGATAAATTTTCAAAAGCTTTTAATGTCAACAAAGTAGACGAGCAACTCTTATTAACAATTTTTTACAAATGAAATTAAAAATTATACAAAAATTATTCTAAAGCTGGAAAAGTTTTTTTTTTTTTTTTATCTCCTTCCAATTCCAAACCTCATTCTGACCACATGCGTCCCGCACATTTTGCCAGTCAAGAAAAATTCTAATAAATGTTTGACGTTCAGTACTCGTGAATTACATGGTCGAAAACTTCGCTTGACACTGGGCCAGTGTTTGTGGCTGCCGTAACGCCCGATTGGTTTTAAAAGCCGGGCCCTGGCTCGTTGATTTGGCCCCCTTTTTAGCTTCTCCGGTGTGCCTTCAGACTGAAATCTGGGAGGCGGGATGTTGGTGTTACCAAGCGACGTAAAACGGTTGTCGGCCATCTCCAAGCGCCCTTGCTCGTCTTGCATATTGTCTTTGAACATGTCGTATAAAGTTTGCATTTTCCTCTTCATTACGAGGAAAAACCGAATACGACGTTCCGGAAAATCTTCGATAGAAGACAAGATGTCTTTGTCCACGCTCAGAAACGAAGATGTTGTGTTCATTTGGTTCATCCTGTCATCAAATTCATAGTCTCCCAGAAGTAGCTGTCTTTCATCAGTGTTAGTTTCCTTCGCTACTTTCGGTTTACGTGCCACAGACTTTTGGGACTGCCTAGCATGGAGCGGATGCACACGTTGAACTACGGACAAAGGCGTGTCTTGATCGGTCCAATAACGCTCATCACGATCCACTTCATCAGTCTTGGGTGAATATCTAGAACTCACTCTATGTACTTTAGGATTTAGATTTAAATTGTATCTGGGCATTCCATTTCCTGGAAGACCAACTTCTCCTCCTTCTGGCTCAGGCCAATGCTGATTTCCAGGACTCCAAATGTCTGGGTTGACGACATCCTGACGAATGTTGACCGAGTCACGACTACCAGTGGATGTCTCTCTGCTCTTCCCGTCTCTCTCAGCGTGATCCACGCGTTCATTCTGAAGATAAGTGGGTCCTCCCTCCGAATTGACATGAAAACCATTTTGACCTTGGGCAAAACTTTCAGGCAAGAAAAGTTTGGTTTTACCCAAAACATTTTGTCCAGCTATGATGGGCCTAAATCTGGCGAAGACTTCACCATTTCTATTCCTGTGATCATTTCTATCCATTATTACCCGACTTGTAATTTGACGATAAAGTCTGGCTTCAGCACTGTCTAGTTCATTTTGCTCGTGCTTCTTGATGTCAAACAGAATTGCTAGACGGTCCTCATCAATACCGTCAGTAAACTGATTTCCAGTTTTGTCCTGTTGTGTTCCAAACCCTGAATTTTTATTTTCAGGGTCCAACGTTGTGCTAGTTAACGGTTTGACATGTGTTTTTCCGCTATAGTCGGTCGCATCTCTCCCTTGTGTTACAACATCACTACCCTCAGACAGCATAATATCTCGAACTGTATCTAATACTGAACCCGATCCCAGCAATTTCATATTGTCATTCATCTCCCTTGCGTTGGATTTCAGCAGTACACTGGCAGAATCGAAATCTCGTGAGTCATCGGTATCTGCTATACTTGGATTCAGCATGTCGCCAGCTTGTTGCACTTTTCCTGCAGCCTTGACATTGGGCGATGAGTTGGATACGTGAGATGTGCGATTTTCATCTGTCTGTTCAAATCTTGATGAAGTCGAAATATATCTCTCTGGGCCAAGCCCACTCACTACCATTTGCTGGGGCACGTTGACATTAGAAATAGCTGCAGGGCCCACGTGACCCACTTCTGCTGAAATTTCTTCAACAAATGAAGGGAATGGCGAGGACTGCGCGGTTTCTTGCGTTAGCCAACTGTTGAACTCTGAGCGAGGATCGTTCAACTTTGTATTCCCAGACCTCTGTGGTGAAGGCTGCACGGCGGCTGCCTGTACAAGTCCTGAAAAAAAAAAAAAGAAATTGAAAAGACGCTTTTAAAAACAATTCTGGAAAGTTCCGTCAGTAGACAAAGTCAAAATAAACAAGTAAACATGAAAAAATGTCAACGAGAACGGTGGATGCCCTAAGATAAAAAAATGTAAATTGTTGCTGCTGTGGTGGTAGAGACTGGAAGATCCCAGCCGAAAGGCCGCTGCCCGGGCAAAATTAAATTAAATTCATCTCTACCAGTCCCCCCCCCTCCCCCCTCATCTCCAAAAAAAAAAAAAAAAAAACGCCGACGCGCTGCACTGTGGCGACGACGTGCCTGCTCCAGTTATAACTGGGCTGCAATGGCACAAAGGCAAAATTTCCCAAATGGGATTAAAGAGTTATACAAATACAAATACAAAATACAAAGACAACGATACTAATGTCGCATCAATAAGAAAGAAGAAAACGATTATGATGATGAGAACAGAACATGAGAGAAAGATCCTAAAGCCTTGCAGATTGTAACAACGACGAGATTCATTTCTGAGAAACAGCTGTAGAGATTGCACACACAATATAAAATTACTAGCTGAAGTCCCCGGCCCTGCCCGGGATAAATCAGTTTGAATATTGGTTTCAGTTCTGGGTGGTTATTATGGACCTGCTTCATCTTGCCTGTTCCTATTTGTTTATTATTTTTTATTTTTGTTCGTTTGTTTTTAAATAAGACCTTACTGCTCTGCCTTTGTGAGTTGACACACTGCGCATCCCGTACAACAGCATGATTTGCGCACGGGTTAGAGTGTTTGATAGTGAACACATCGCAGGAAGTGACAACGAAACCTTAAAATGGCGAACCATGACTCGAAATAGATCTAAATCATGGCGAAACAATAAATTTCCAATAAAAACAACAACACCGATTTGAGACTTCTATTAAAAACTGTGCACCCTTACATCCATTCTGATGCACCATATAAAATTTGAAGTTTGAGTGTTGAGTGGTTCAGAAGCATTTTGCAACGAAAAATCTCAAGTCCACAAATATATATTACGAAGGAAAGCGCTTAAAAAGGCTACTGGAGTTTTTTTCCGGCCGATTTTTTGTTTGATTTTTCTAAAATCAGTAGAGCATCAAATTGCAAGAAGTATTCCTTAAAAACCTCGTACGTTTTGCTCTGCATCAGCACAAAAAATTTCAGAACTCTGTGTGCTGTGGTCATGGAATGCATAGAGGACAAAGTTTTCAAGTCCTCAAATATATATATAGATAACTTTGAATGCTTTGGTCGGTGCAGTGGTGCTGTGATTAGGCCATTGGGCTGGAGTGCTAGTGGTTCCAAGTTCCAATCCTGAGGGGCGCCGCGGGGACATTCTGATAAACTTTGCGTGTGTGTGTGGTGGTTGGGTCGGTGGGGGGGGTGGGTGGGACAATAATACTGTAATGTTGTTAAGAGCACGTCGTCATGGTGCTGACCTTTTGGCCTAAGTCATTTTTTGCACTTCTGAGTAAATCGCAAAAAACTTATTTAATTTCTTTTGCAATGCAGTCAGACTTAGGCCAGAATGGCTCTAGGTAAAAGCGGCCATCATCCACATTGGCTGAAACAACCCCAGAACCAAAATGGCCTACGTCTATGAATGAGTTGGGCCATTAACACTATACAGAAAGTTTTATTTCCAGGATAATGGCTTGGCACTTTTGAATGATTTTTACATTAATAGATGCACCATGGATAGGGCAATGACGTAACAAGTCCGACTTAGGCCAAACGGTTAGCACCATGACGGCGTTGTCTCATGGAGAAAATACTGAGTTCTGGTCACTGCTTAGCAATGGCTTATAATGTAAAATACCATACGCCCCTGTCGGTTGAGATCTTTTTGTTTCTCGGGTGCCTCAGCATAATGCTGTTGGCCCGCTGTTCTTGATTATATTTTCCTCTTGTGTAGTACTTCTCGTGGTTTTTAATTTTATTTATTTTCTGGTGAGTGCCAAGGTAAGGGCAAGACAAGTGACAGAAGAAGGGAGATAAGTGGACAGCAGTTCTGGGACACTGTCCAGTTCAGGAGTTTGATCCCTTTATTGCCAATAAAACATATCACTAATTGACTGTTTTCCTCCAGAGCCCCAGTTAAAACAAGTAATAAGATATTAAGGCCTAGCAGGGCTCTAGGGTTTTTGAATTTTGATCTTTAGTTCTTGGTGCCGCCAGGGAGCCTGACGGCACCAAGACTAGTCCCGCAGCAGAGCATAATTTCAGGGATCTTTATAAAAACTCTCCGTTGGGTGGTCCCGGGTGCAATAGGCATCCGAGGCCATTGTTTCTGCCTGTATGGCTGGGCCGGCAGAGAAAGTCTGTCGGCCCTGGCAGATAAAAGAAGCTATTTTTAAAATAAATTTATTTAACAGAATACGCTGTTTGTATATGAATATATTTATTTATTTAAGATTTTTTATTCTAAATACGCCCCTGTCAACAGGTCCTATAACAGTAAAACTGTAGCCTGTGGCCTAGGTAGTGGTCAGCTTCAGCAACCAACAGCTACAGCGACAAAATAAACGTGAAAGGAAAGGGCAAGGTTAAGCAGATCCACCAAAAATCACCTGAAACTGAAACCAATAAACACGATTTATCCCGGGCAAAGCCGGCTGCCTCAATTAGTAATAATAACAAGTACATTAATAATGGGTTCCCCTCTCGCTTTCTCTCTCTCTCTCTCTCTCTCTCTCACTCTGTCTCTCTGACTCTCTTTCTATTGTCTCTCTCTCCTTCTCTCACACCCCAGACTCTTCTCTCTCTTTCCCTCTCGCTTTCTCTCTCTCTCTCTCTCTCTCTCTCTCACTCTGTCTCTCTGACTCTCTTTCTATTGTCTCTCTCTCCTTCTCTCACACCCCAGACTCTTCTCTCTCTCTTTCCCTCTCGCTTTCTCCCCGTCACTCTCTCCCTCCCTCCTTCCTCGCTCTGTGTGCATGTAGTTCTCCCCCATTCTGTCCGCCTCTCTCTCTCTCTCTCTCTTTCTCTCTCTCGGTGTCAATCTTTGTTTTATGTGTCTCTCCTTCTCTCCCTGCGTGCGCCAAGATATGTGTGTGTGTGAGAGAGAGGGAGACAGACAGACAGAAAGGCAGACAGAGAGTACCAGAAAGTCGGATATGTCGGTAAGGGAGACTTAAGATTATTTTTATTTGCTTGATCGTTTTTTTTTTTGTTGTTTTTTTTTTTTGCATGCAAAAAAAAAGGGGGGGGGAAGGGGGGGATGAGGATGTGTTCGTGTCTCGGGGGTTGATCAGGACTTGGACAAAAAAAAAAAATGTTTGGATACATCTATGGCGAACGAATGCTATTCTTAGGGATTGACTTTCAACATGTAACACGCCGCGCGTGTTCGTGGGGTGACCCCGGATCAAATGTCCAGTAACTGTTCATTCATCTACAAAATCAATTTCTAATCTTCCACCCAAAGAACGAGAACAGCTACGCCTGCGCATGTCACAATATCAAACTAGTGTGGATGTGCCCGGTTCGTTCGTTGGCCTCAAAATAATCTTCTTGTCACGAAAATAATTATGATGTACTTTCCAGTGAAGGTCATTTTTTTTTTAATAACATCAATTTATAGGATGAAAATTAATGTACTCCGTCTCCATCGACACACAGAATACCGAGACGGACCATTCCTTTTTTCACTATCTGTCCACAACGTGCGCGCGTATAAACACGGTGAATACTACTCACAGAGCTATGCGATACTAATCTTTTCTATTCAATAATATTATGAAGGAGTATGGTGTGATTTGTTCCACTGTTGTCTTGGATGATACGCTCGCAAGATGACGGACTGGATTTGGCCAATTTAACTGTCTCGGTATCCTATGTCTCGGTATCCTGTGTCTCGGTATCCTGTGTCTCGATATCCTGTGTCTCGGTATCCTGTCTCGATATCCTGTCTCGGTATCTTGTCTCTGTATCCATAGTCTCGGTATCTAGTGTCTCGGTATCCAGTGTCTCGGTATCCTGTGTCTCGGTATCCTGTCTCGATATCCTGTCTCGGTATCCTGTCTCTGTATCCATAGTCTCGGTATCTAGTGTCTCGATATCCAGTGTCTCGGTATCCTGTGTCTCGGTATCCTGTCTCTGTATCCATAGTCTCGGTATCTAGTGTCTCGGTATCCAGTGTCTCGGTATCCTGTTTCTCCGTATCCTGTGTCTCGGTATCCTGTGTCTTGGTATCCTGTTTCTCCGTATCTAATGTCTCGATATCCTGTGTCTCGGTATCCAGTGTCTTGGTATCCAGTGTCTTGGTATCCAGTGTCTTGGTATCCAGTGTCTTGGTATCCTGTGTCTCGGTATCCTATTTCTCCGTATCCTGTGTCTCGGTATCCTGTGTCTCGGTATCCTGTGTCTCGGTATCCTGTGTCTCGGTATCCTGTGTCTCGCTATCCTGTGTCTCGGTATCCTGTGTCTCGGTATCCAGTGTCTCGGTATCCTGTGTCTCGGTATCCCGTGTCTCGCTTTCCTGTGTCTCGGTATCCTGTGTCTCGGTATCCAGTGTCTCCGTATCCTGTGTCTCGGTATCCTGTGTCTTGATATCCTGTGTCTCATATCTCCCTGTGTGGGCTACAATTTCCAGCGAATGGCTGTTGGTAGGGTGTGGTATTTTACATTATAAGCCATTGCTTAACTATGAACACAACTCAGTATTTTCTCTTTCTTGCTTTGTATTTGAGACCACACGCCAATAACAACATTCTTCGTGCGACTAGAACACAAACACAGTGGGACTCGTGTTCAACTCGTGACCAACAAGCTCTCAATACTTTACTCAATGACCTATGACTCGTTAACGTTTGGTGACGTAAGGTCTCTAAATTCTGTGATCAGCGCTACAGTGCGGACGAGTCAGTTCTCTCCTACTTTCAATATTTGTCTCTTATTCGTACAGAAGCCATTTTACGGCGACATTACAAGTTCTCTCAACTTTCTCATCTTTTCTGAAATTTTTTGAGTTACTACAGTCTTAGCACTGTATCACCTTCTTTCATAATAAAGACATGCTTAGCTGTCTAAATATCCACACGGCAAGTTGTCCCCAGCTCTGTGTCACACAGAAATATTCCGACAACTACACCCATTAAGACCTGTTAGATGAATACATGATGTGTTCAGCTGTGTTTCGTTTATTTGTTAACGTGTGTGTTGGTCAGTGCGGTCGTACCGGGCAGCACTGCTGTGTAGTGCTGTTTCAAAATCAATAATCAGCAGGGAGGGATGGCATATCTTATATGGGCCGAATTCGTCCAACAAAATCACATATTTAATCATGGATAGTGGAGTATGCATAGAGCAAAAGTTGCAGAAATTAATAAATACGGCGGGGTCTTTAAGACCCCATCTGTTTTCCTAAAAAGCACCCCGATCACGATTGCTATCATTTCATTTCATAGACATGTTTAGCTTTCGAAAAAATCCATGTGGCAATTTTCCCCTGTGAGTGCACGATTTTTTAACCCTTTGCCTCATGCAGCAGATACACAATAATGAACGGTGAAGATTTAGGCTTGAAATATTCAGAGCTTCATCAATTTAAATTATAATAATAATAATGGATGGCATTTATATAGCGCATATCCATTGCCATTAGAAATGCTCTATGCGCTTTTCAGAAGCTCTCTCACTCGCTCTTTCGTTCTCTCACCCCCCCCCCCTCTCTCTCTCTATCTCTCTCGGATCTCAGAGCAAATTGTTACCGCAGCCTATTAGGCGCAGTTCACAACTCACAACAGTTCAGAACTCACAACTTGTATTCTATAGTATTATAATAATATTTGAATATCTATTAATATTTATTTAATAATGAATTATAAATTTTTGTTGGTGATATGGAGGGGGGGGGGGGGGGTGATATGGCTAAATTTTAATCTATTAATTTTAATTTCAATTTTGCTCGGGCAGCGGCCTGTTCGGCCTGCTCTTTACGATTTCCAACTGCCAAGGTATCTTTAACGTGCGCAACGTGAACACGGGCCCTCCGAATTTTTTCGTCCTTTTCCGAGAAGACTAGGTACTCGATCCTACCCCCCAAAAAGGATCAGGGACACGAATATATGAGAAAAATCCCAATTTCCAACATGCCTGCACTGCCCGGGTTTAGAACCCGGAACCCTTGGCATGAGAGGCGAGCACTTTGCCTCTAGACCACCTTGTCCCCCACCTTATTACAACTAAAAGTTCAAAGTTCCACATAAAATTGATGACGTTGGTAAAATTCGTTAAATTATTTTGTAGAGATATGAAAAGAATTCTTTAAAAGTGTGTCAAAGTCTGTAAGTCAAGTTCTAGATCTTTGCCTCTTCCTGGAAGGACAAGGCTCGCTTTGGGTGCACGCCAGAAAATAATTCTTTCATGCATCCGCAGGCTCATCGACTTCTTCAGATGTGTAGGAAATCTACACATTCAGTTAAGATAAGCTTTATTACTAGTTGGCAATTGCATGTCACATAACCGGCGGGATATCTTGAAAAGAAGTTAAATAATAACAATAAAAACTGAAATTGGATTTTTCAGTCCAAGACGAAATTCATTGAAAAAATATATTTTTTGAAAAATAAGTCAAGTAAAAACACTGAAAACTGAAAATAGACTTTATAGTTAAGGCGAAATTAATCCAAAACAAAAAAAAAATTCTAACAAGTCAAATAAAAAACAATAAAAACTAAAAATGGACGTTACAGGGGAAGACCAAATTAATCGAAAAAATATTGTTTTTGAAAAATAAACGACCTAGTACATGTACCAATAATTATTAATGGTTGTGTCATAATCAGAGTATCAACTGTAGCCTATAGGTAGAATGCGCATATTTCTCTTTACTGTCGGGTCCCCCGTCTTGGGTGCGCGGACCAGCCCACCACCAAGGCGATTGTTGCATTGATTTTGAGTCTAGATTGTAAACAAATCTACTGGTAGTGCTGATATAATTGATTACGAAATGAGCTTAGCTAAAGTGCTTTATTTTAACAGCTAGTGTGTATGTATAAAGAGGCACGGGAGGCGCCGCGAACCAGCCGGCGGCGAGCTAAAAGTAGGTCCCGACAGTAAACAATGGCACGTATGTACATTTTCAATAGGAGAAAGGGCTAGTTTCACGATATAAACTGAGTAAACTGAAGGCTTCCACACTATAAATCAACCCTCAAATAATGTTATGGATCTAGATCTAATTATATCTCATCCCTCCAGACCCACTCTCACACATTGCTGTGGTTCAACACCTGTGTGGTATAAATCTAGATCTAGATTTATTATTGTCAATACCGTACACATCTCATCACTCAAGACTCATACTCTCATACCTGTGTGACATAAATCTAGATCTAGATTTAATTATCATTACCGTACATATCTCATCACTCAAGGCTCACACTCTCATATCTGTGTGATATAAATCTAGATCTAGATTTAATTAACATTGCATATATCTCATCACTCAAGGCTCACACTCTCATATCTGTGTGATGCTGGCTAGATTAAAGTATAATTTTATCCCTCATCGCTCATGGCTCAATCTCTCACATTGCTGCAGGTTAACAGCTTTGTGATAGGAGATTAGATTTAATTATGAGTTCATATCTCATTATTCTTATCTGCGTGGTACAGATATATAGATTTAATTTTTATGTTGTATCTCATAATTCAAGGCTCACTCCCTGTCTCTCATACTGCTGCAATTCAACATTTGGGTGATTAGATTTAGATCTAACTGTGATTCCATACCTCACCACTCAAGACTCACTCCATCATACTACTGCATTCTGGCTGTTTCTCCGGTGAATTTTAATCAGTGTTTTGCCAGTGCAACATCTTCAATTCATTTGTAGGCTACAGTGTGAATATAGATCTGCTTAAAAGCAAGACGACAGGAAACTTTTTAATTATAACTGAGACTTTATTAAATCAGTGATTTTATTGTGCAGTAACAATCCAGCATCAAATGCTAAAACCAGTTAAAGCGCAGTTTCGTCAGTTACATTTTCAGTCTGTCTAGAAATGTTATGGTCAACCCCCTTTCACAAGACAACAAAAAACACACGGTCATATTAATATGATAATAATAATTCATCGCGACAGTGGTACCAATGTTGTCATGATAATGAATAATTTGGAAAATTACTTCACATAATTATCTAGCGGTGCAGTTCTTAAAGTCTTAAAGTTACAAGTGTTTCAGTTTTTCGTTTTTTTTTTTAGCGAAGTCCCCCCCCCCCCCACCCCCCCCCCCCCAATTTATCTCGTTGTTGGCTCATATATTCTTAATGGAAACATGTAGATTTACGAAATAAAAAACAACAACAAAACATAGTGCTCATATTTCAGTTTCCTTTGGCGTTTATGCAGATTGCTCCTTTTCTACCATGCATGCTATCTTTTCGTGCAAGTTTCCTATACAGTAATACATAATTATTTAATATAACTAGTACATCATATTCTGTGTTAGCCAGTATTGCAGTGGTTGCGAAGGGATTCTCTATCTCTGAACTCCCAAACAACAACAACAACAAAGAGTAATCAAACAAAGTATACATGAAGCAGAAAACCCCCAAAGCATTTACATGCATTTCATAAAATGCAGGACAGATCATTGTAAGTTACCAAGGAGAGAGATTGCAATGTTCAGTACACACTGATTTATAAAGTCATTTAAATGTGTAAACATTTGATTTACATTTGTATTTCTGACTAATAACTAACCCGTTTATTGAATCGGGGTAAACAAAAGATGTAATTTGAGCAATTTAACAATGATCATTTTCCAACGACATCAATTTTGCGAAATCTGAAAAAACCATTATCGAAAACAAAATGCTCAAGGGAGAGCGGACTATGAAATGTTAAAGTTTGTCATGAAGGTTAAATTTACATCTTCCTATCCCTTGTAAAAAGTAAAAAGTCTCTAACTATTTGCCAGTTTAACAGATTATCAATTCTCTTCATGTTCTATTACTGTTCTGTGACCTAAGAGTAAACATGGGAGAAACCCACATCCTTATCTGTGAAAGAACAGAACTGTTTACCTTGCGATTTTAAAACATAATTTCATAATATTAAATTTGGCCTCTTCTGTATTATTAAGCAATAGCAATCTGAATAATGACATATTGACCCTACTGAAAATGAATGAGATCAGGTCAACTAGATCTGGGATCTTGATTAATCAAAGCAGCAGGAATATCAAATCCGGTTACCTCCGGAAAACATACAAAAGCCTTCAATGGAACAAGAAAGAGAAAAGATATCTCAAAATGCTTATACTTGAAAAAAAATGTACTACTAACACAGTCCCCAAATCCATTGTCAGACCTATCCCTGACCCTTAATTCTGTCCGTAAATGTATCTTCAAATGAAGATAACCGCTCTGGCTAGACCTCTAATCCTCGGGCTCTAACTAATCTACAGTGTTGAGCAATGTACATTGCACATATACGATCTAGATCTAGATCTGACTCTTCTGTGACCGAAATGACGGACTTAGTTTCATAACATTATCCATAAATGATTAAAACTGACAACTACCTGAGGTGAAGTGCTCGTCACAAACAGAATGGTTTGGTTTCACAGTTTTTATATCTAGATCTATGCAACTTCTGCTGGTGGCTTTTCAACCACACCACAGTCGAACTCTACGTTTGGTCAATTCTTTCACTTCCTTTCTGACCAACTTTCATCCATCCTTTTCACTCCTGTCGTAGCAATCAACAGCAATGCAACCAGCAGACATTTTAATTAACAAAACCGCTTCGACATGTCTCTAATTTACACTGATCAGCTGATCTATCGGAGACCCAAGATGGCGGAAGACCAAAACAAAAGCTCTGTGACGTCATGCACATCTACCTATATGCAAAGTATGAAGCTTACACTGTTTCCGTTTTATCCAGCCGAATTTATGGGGGGGGGGGGGGGGAGAATAAATGTTTTACTTAACTATTGAGGGGTATTTGCCATATTGGTTGTATGTGACATTTTGCCGATTTTGAGTTTTGTCGTGAAAGTGGTTCTTTCATTCCCAATTTTATTGTATGTAAGTGTCATATGGCTGTATTTTTCGTTTGCACTTCCAATCAAGAGTCAATTTTGGAACGTGCTTTAAAAAAACAACAAAAAAAACCTGATTTACATGACTCGTCAAATTTTCAGCCTTCATTTTCTGGAAAAGGCAAAAATGCACATACGACAAAATGGATAACACATTCCTTATCTTTAAAAAAAAAAATTCTTTAGTTATAGAGTAACTGTTTGAAAATCTTACTCTCTCTTAACTAAAAGGAGAAATAAAATCCATCAAGGACTTCATAGAATCTCATATTACGAAAAAATAATTCAAAAATATTAGTGAGAATATTTCATTGTGGCGCAGTTTGGCTCATTTCATTATCTGTTTATTTATTCACTTTAAAAAAAAAGTAATTTACTATCTTTGCTTAATGCCACAGCTTGCATAGCAGGTTTCATAAAAAATATACAATAAATGTTCTTATGTGCCAAATAATCAAATCCAGTCTCCTTTATACCAACGCGCTGTGTTCATTCAAGCTTCAGACAATCTTTTACAAATGTTGGTACGGCAAAATGCAATGATATTTTTGTCTGTGTGTGTCTGTGTGTGTGTGTGTGTGTGTGTGCTCTTAAATTTGATCTGCCCAGCGCATAGGATTTTGTATCTGAAAGGCACCTGATGCATTTTCTCTGCCTAGAATTGAGTGCATTTTGCCCTGGGACACTTCATATCAGTAGCAGAGATCGTAGAGTAGTCGAGAGGGGGAGGGAGGAGACACACACACACGCGCGCACAGAGAGACACAGAGAGAGAAAGAGAGAGAGAGAGAGAGGAGGGCAAGAGCACAGGTTTATTTCAGGCAATGGCTGGTACTAATCTAGTCTTACTGATCTTGTCCGCACAGCATCCACTCCGCCCCGCTAATTTACGGAAAATGACGTATGAAAAAATAAAGCACTCTGCCTCTGTCTACTTGTCCACAGCATCCGTTCTGCTCCCCTCGTCACCGCCACAGAGGCAAAGAATGTCTAACTTTTTCGTAAGTCATTTTCCGTAAAAATAGCGGAGCGGGGGGGGGGGGGGGTGCTTTGGACAAGACCAGATATTTGCCAGAAAAGCGTGATCTCATCTGAACTTGTGGTAATACACTCGGGAAAGCTCACGGACCCCAGCGCTCGTCTCCGACGATGAAGCGAGTAGGTGGACAGAAACACTAATTTTATCACCCTGGGATCAACTTACCTGAGGACGCAATCACAACAGTGCAGGTGATGAACAGCGAACACAGAGTTCTGTGGTTCCCATTTGTGTACGTCATAGCTTCAGGGCGGGGCCTTTGGAGATGAAAAACATTGATTATAATTATAAAGGTATGAATAATGGCGTATCAAACAGTACAGTATTAAATCAAAATAATTTTTAAAAAAAGCTTACATAAACACTGAATATTGTCAGGGCAATTTGTATTTGTCGTCAACATGCCTGGCGAGCCCGACGATAGCAGGCCAAAATGCCCAGCAAGGTAAACTTCCCCAACCACAGTCTGTGTCCCCAACTGAAATACGCAAACAAACAAAACTAGGTCAGGGGTTTTGTTTTCGGGGTGGGGTGTTGACTAGTGTGTTGTTGTTGTTGTTTTCCCCGGACAGCGACCTTGTTAGGTCTGCACTTCTTCCACTGCCAGTGCCAATGTTTCTTTATCGTGCGCAACATGCACACGGGCCATCCGAGTTTGTATAGCTAAAATAATCATCAGTCAAGATTTTGAAAACACTGTACGTTGTTGTCACAAGTCCCAGACTGGGAGATGTAATAAGTATGACAGGACAACAATCACGAATAAACAAGTTTAACACTTAACAGAACAACCCATCAGACTCACACATTTATTAAACATGATTATACATATAATAGCGCAATTACATACATTATATTATTGAAATGCACTGCCGTACAACGGCCTTATTCTCACACACACTCTCCCTCGGATCCACAATCCGGTAGTTACTCCTAAAGGCACTTCGGCCTCAGCCTCTCCCCTCAGGGTCTTAACAACACATTAGTAATTTACTGGCACCGCAGTCTCTCAATATCACCTTCCTATTATCATACACCTTAGCACTCCCCTAGCACCTCAGCAGGGCAATAACACATTATTATTTCCATAGCCATCAACATGGCAACAATATAGTATCTCATTCACTCTCATATCTACGTCCCTGTCCGTGGCCTGACTGCCACGACTTTATGTGCCTCTACTGTCCTGCACTGACAGCCTCACTTCTGGCCTATGTGTGGCCTCCGGCCCTATGCTGGCCTATCCCCTGTGCTCATCGAGGTGGCTCTTCGGCCCGTCCCCGACACCAGTCATAACTGGAAAGACTCTCACTAGTCTTCTCGACTGCTTCCCCTTTATGTCCGCCCGATGGGCTTTTATTCACAGGTCCGATCCCTAGGACCTTCTAACTTGCAGTGATAGTAATACCGCGCTTTCGCCTCCTTCAGACTTCCACACCACTCATACACGCACGCTTTTCCCACTTGTCTGCATGAGTTATTTTTACTCTTCCCCTTTCACGTCTTTTCCTATCCGTCTGTCGTGAGCTCTTCTTATTCTACACCCGCTCTGTAGCAATCCCCTTAATTGCAATCACTCCACTCGTGACATCATCCCCCACCCCAAAAAAATTAATGCAATTAATTTCAAATCGCATCAAGATGACTGTCAACGAGTGAGCGTGAGCAATACCTACACTAAAAAAAATGACCTAGCAGTTCCCCTAGTATATAAAATACCGAAATCAGGGGAAAATATGGGGATCAATATGGCCTGCAATATGCATATATGTGTCACATCATGAATAGCTAACTAACCACCATATCTAATACAGAATCAAAAACCATTCAACCTATCAACCATTCTTCATATCATATTTATAATGTCAATATTTTAAAGTCGACTTATTCACACAGATCCTGTCAATGTTCCTGTCCTCAGATGTATAAGCTCCTGAAATCTTCCCCTAGGCTCGACTAAGGTAGTCGGCGATATGATTGCTGGTTCCTGGAATTGGTTGAATAACGAAGGTATACGGCTGCAAAGCCAATGCCCATCTAGACAAGCGTGGGCTGGACGAACGATTCTTCGACAAAAATGTCAGTGGCTTGTGGTCCGTCTGGATACAAAATTCTCGTCCCATGAGATAACGTCCTAGTTTCTGGACGGACCAGACAATGGCAAGACACTCACGCTCTATCACAGAATACTTTCTTTCTCTCTGCACTAACTTCCTACTGACATAACATACAGGATGGAGACATTCGTTCTTCTCCTGTAGAAGACAAGCGCCGACACCAGAGTCCGACGCATCCGTTCTGAGGATAAAATTAGATCGAAAATCGGGTAATATCAGAATGGGTGACGATGATAATGCTGTCACCAAATTATCAAATGATGTCTGACATTCAGACGTCCACTGGACCTTATCGGGTTGTCCCTTCTTAGTAAGGTCAGTAAGAGAAGATGACAAGGAGGAAAAATTTGGAATGAACTTTCTGTAATAATTTAAAATTCCCACTAAGCTTCTGACTTGTTTCTTTGTTTTAGGGATTTGCAACCCTACTAACTTGTCAATTTTTGTTTCTTCAGGTCTCTGAACACCTCTACCCACAATATGTCCTAAGAATACTATCTCTGGACATGCCAAATCCATCTTTGCGGGTTTAGCCGTTAACCCAAAATGACGTAATCGTTGAAAAATTACTGTTAGTGTCTGAATATGATCAGACCATGTCGACGTATGGCATGCTATATCATCAAAGAATGACACGACATTAGGTATGTCCTTCAACACTAATCTCATTAATCGTGCAAACGTCGCTGGTGCGTTTACCAACCCAAATGGCATGACCTTAAATTGGAATAATCCAATGGGCGTTTGGAACGCCGTGTATTGTTTAGACTCCTCAGTAAGCGGGATTTCCCAATACCCTTTCGTCAAATCTATCTTGGAAAACCACGTGGACCCGGCCAATGAAGCTATTAATTCCTCCTGGAACGGGATAGGTTCCCTATCGCCTACCGTAATAGTGTTCAATCTTCGAAAATCAATACAGAACCGCACCGATCCATCAAGTTTTTTCACGAGGACGATGGGTGATGAATACGGCGATGTTGATGGTTCTATCACATCTAACTTCAACATTGACTCAACTTCCTTTATGACTCTATCTCTCGAAGAAAACGGCAACGGATACGGTCTAAGAAATACTGGCTTATCCGAAGTCAACTTTATTTGGTGCTCGATCACTGTAGTGCGACCCGGCAAATCCGTAACAACATCCGGAAATGACGCTAACAGGGTCTCAAGTTCCCTACTCCTTGAACTCGTAAGGTCAGGGTTAATTTTTACGTCCCTGTAACCTTGTGTCGGAGTTAACTCCGGCAATTGAATTTGTAACTCCCCCTGCGCCTCGGTGTCGCTTACGTCACAGTCCAACTGGTCTACGACCCCCGTACAAGCGGTAGAGAAGACAGTCTCCTTTGGTCTTGTCTGTGCACACAGATACTGTGGTCTCTCATAAAATCTCTGTAGCATATTAACATGGAAAACCTTACTCGCTCCATCAATGTGGATAGCGTAATCTACCTTTGAAACAACTCGCTCAATAACATAAGGGCCTTTCCATGTCATCAATAACTTATTATGGTCCGTAGGTAACAACAACAGAACCTTGTCTCCTGGCTTAAAAATTCTCAGTTTGGAACCTCTATCTTTATAGTCTTTTGCTCTTTTCGAAGCGATACCAGAAGCCTCTTCCGCTATAGTGCGCGCTGAAGATAGTCTTTCTCTTAAATCAACAAGGTACTGAAACACCGAAATCTGCTCATCGTCTCCCGATGATGGTGACGTCATCATGTCCCGAAGAACATCAGTTGGACCCCTAGGACTACGACCGTACATCATTTCGAACGGCGAGAATCCCGTTGACTCCTGCCGTACCTCTCTGTACGCGAATAGCACTGCAGGGATATATCTATCCCAATCTTTAGGGCGATCAGCAGCTACCCTACGCAGCATCGACTTTAACGTCGAGTTCAATCTCTCGCACATGCCATTAGCCTGCGGATGATAAGGGGTGGTAGTGATGGGTTGTATACTGAATAAGCGGAACAATTCCTTCATCATCTGCGACGTAAATTGCGCGCCCCTATCAGACAGAATTTGCTCTGGTATTCCTACCCTAGCGAAAATTGCAAACAACGCTTCCGCGACTGCCTCAGACGTTATGGTCCGCAGAGGAACCGCCTCTGGCCATCTCGTAGCATTACATATGACCGTTAAGAAAAATCGATTCCCCCTATCGGTCGCTGGGTGAATGGGGCCAACAAGGTCTATCGAGACCTTTTTAAACGGTTCCGAGACCGTGGGGATCTTCTGAAGAGGGGCCTGGGGTGTACGACCCTTATGCGTCGTCTTTTGGCACGCACTGCACGTCTTACAATAGACCTGCACATCTCTGTGGATCGATGGCCAGTAAAAATTTTTAAGAACCCTTTCTTTGGTTCTAGCTATCCCCATATGACCCGCTAATGGGACATCATGTGCCAAATGCAATACTGTTGCGATCAGCAACGCTGGCACAACGACCTGCTTTAAAATGGAGGACACCGTTACATACTTACGGAACAGAATGCCCGCCTGAACAATAAAGGAGGACGACCCGTTCTTATATCTCCTCGTTTTCTCGGTTCGCGCTTCCCCAAAACATGGGTTTAATGATGGGTCCTCCCTTTGTAATCTCGCCAAGCGCTCCGGCGTGATATCTAGGTTGACCGCTGGCGTAGCCAAAGGTCTAATCTTATCTTTATCAGCTACCCGTCGACGTGTTTCGACCGCGGCGCAAAAGTCAATACCTTTTGATTGCGACCATGCTTGCACGTTCTCATCGGAAGGGGAAACTACCCGTGATACATTCCCAATGATGAGCTGGGCGCCTGGAAAACAACCAACGACTGCTTCGACTTCCCCGCTAAGGAAAGGTGTATCTATCATTATTCTTGCCATGGGTAATTTCTCAATGGCCCCCGAAAATTGGATGCACGGGACAGTCTCACCTGTAAGCTGTGAATCCCGAATGCAGTCCCTATGCACTCCCACAACGGTAGATCCTGTATCTCGTAAAACCGAGACCGGTTCGTCCCCAACAAACCCCGGATAAACCCTAAGACCACCTCCTGTATGACATGAATTTATAACGGGGATCTTTCTCCCACAAGGTAAAACACCGGAAGATAATAACTTCTCACAACTGGGACACTTAGAATACTGTCCGCCTCCGTTGTCCGATGTAACACACGCAGCCGCATGGTGAAATTTATTTGGGGAACATGGACTGGAGCTACTGTCCACGTTCGCCGCTATCCTACCTGCAGGGCAGTTCACGCTGATGTGATCTGCTCTTCCGCAGTTCCAACACTTCGCGGCCCTACACTCGCGCGAAAAGTGACCCACGCGTCCGCAAGTCCAACACTCCGCTCCCTGTGCTGCTCTAGGCCTGGGTCCCCGTGACCCCTCGCGACCGGAACTAGAGTCCCTATGCCGCCGGTCATCGGCAAAGGTCACAAATCGCCCCCGGCCATTACCGCGACCTAGCCCTCCTGCTCGGTCAAACTTACCGGATCCATATGCCGGTGATTGGTGATAGCCCCTACGCTGCCCCTGGGCTTGCCCGCTATAGGCACCACGCTGACGCGACCTGTCCCTAAGTCCTGCCGGCGACCCCTCGACAACGGCGACGTACCCAGCATCTTGGACGTACGCCCTGGCGACTGGTTTGGACGGATGCGCCGTACGGTATGCCTCCGCCAACTTAGACGCCTCCAGCACCGTCGCGGGTTCGTTCTCTTTCCGGAAAGCCACCAGATCTTTGTGGCACGACGCGTACAGCTGGTCACGGATCATTAAGTCTTTCAGTTTAGCAAAATCCGTGCCCACATGCGCCAAGTCTACCCAGTTCGCGAAATACTCCGTTAGTCTCGCGACGAAGGCAGCAAAGTCCTCCCTGGTATCTGCACGTGCTCGCCTAAACTGCTCCCGGAAATATTCCTCGGTACGCGCAAATCGGCGAAGCAGCAAAGCCTTCAGCTTATCGTAGTCTTGCACGTCTTCGCGCTGTAGCTCTTTAAAGTAGGTTAACGCTCGCCCCTGCAATAGCGATGCCAGGTACGTGGCCCATAATTCCTTATTTTCCCCCCATTGCAATTGTGCGTTCAGTTCGAACCTGTAAAGGAAGGCGTCTATGTCGTCCTTCCGGTCGTCGAACGTAGGGAGCTTAATCCTAACGCCACCTTTATTGGGTACCTGCCGCTCAACTGTTTCTGTTGGCGCACTCTTTTTGATTTCCAACTCCGCTATTCTTACTCGCGCGTCTGTCTCCCGCTCTTGGGCTTCTATCTCCTTTAACCTTATCTCCTGCTCCCGTTCTTGAGCTTCTATCTCCTTTAACTTAAACTCCCTTTCCTCTTCTCTCTGTCGCTCCTGAGCCTCTTTTTCTCGCTCTCTATCCTTAGCACGCTCATCGCGCATTTCTGCCTGCTGTTCTTTAATCCAGCCGCGTAGCTCCTCTCCCTCCAGGCCAAGTTCCCTACCCAACTTCATTAGTTGTTGGAGTTCCGCCATTTCACCGATTTATGGTTATGGTATGTATACTATGAAAACGGCTACCCTGTCGGTATGATCACTAACAACACGACCAGAGACCTGAGATCACACCAGATATAACCACACCTACTTGTATCAAATACAATTCAGAAGTTTACCTTTACAGCACAACTAATTCTATATTCATAAAATGTACTGCACTATTAATAATAAAAAAGAGTAGAAAAGACAAGAATAAGGAAATTCAGTAGAAGGACCACAAGTACGTCAAGGACAACGAACCAGACTAGGACAAAGACCTAAAAAAGAAAATATAATGGAAAAAAAAATGCAACCTACTACGCCGATTACACAACAAGGTACGAACAAGAACAGAGTCTGAAAAAAAAGAACGTATCTACAGAAAGGTAAGAGAGGGACAAGAGAGACGTCTTCCTAAAACAACGAGGAAGATGGAACGGCACAATCTAAACAAAAATACAGGTCCCTATAGACTGTTCACTGTGATGAACGAAGTTCCAAATTTAGCCCACCTCCCGAAGAGGACAAACCAAGTTCACCACAGCAAACCCGCGCCACCGCCCGTATAATCAATTACAACGAAAACAGCAAAAACAGGGAAACAGACAGATGAAAAGACAGCCCTTAATCCAGGGTACAAAATTTTAGACTTTTACTTAACTTTCAAATTTTGAGTTTAACTCCTCCCCTTAATCGGAGCTCTGGCTGCTCGTCTCCTCAGGCTGCACGCACACACTCTGGAAAGTTTAAATACACATTAATACCTATTCATAGCAATACATGCATCAATACATATTCATAAGTATACATAAATCATATCATGAAATTTCCATTCATCCGACGAACAAAGACAACACCAATTCCTACCACAAGATAAGTATTACGTGGACAAAACTAAAGTAACAAATGCCCACCGAAAAAATACCTACTAACTAACTACAACTAAATATTACGAAAATGGACGAGTCACAACGGACGAGCCCCCAGTGTCACAACGGACGAGCCCCCAGTGTCACAAGTCCCAGACTGGGAGATGTAATAAGTATGACAGGACAACAATCACGAACAAACAAGTTTAACACTTAACAGAACAACCCATCAGACTCACACATTTATTAAACATGATTATACATATAATAGCGCAATTACATACATTATATTATTGAAATGCACTGCCGTACAACGGCCTTATTCTCACACACACTCTCCCTCGGATCCACAATCCGGTAGTTACTCCTAAAGGCACTTCGGCCTCAGCCTCTCCCCTCAGGGTCTTAACAACACATTAGTAATTTACTGGCACCGCAGTCTCTCAATATCACCTTCCTATTATCATACACCTTAGCACTCCCCTAGCACCTCAGCAGGGCAATAACACATTATTATTTCCATAGCCATCAACATGGCAACAATATAGTATCTCATTCACTCTCATATCTACGTCCCTGTCCGTGGCCTGACTGCCACGACTTTATGTGCCTCTACTGTCCTGCACTGACAGCCTCACTTCTGGCCTATGTGTGGCCTCCGGCCCTATGCTGGCCTATCCCCTGTGCTCATCGAGGTGGCTCTTCGGCCCGTCCCCGACACCAGTCATAACTGGAAAGACTCTCACTAGTCTTCTCGACTGCTTCCCCTTTATGTCCGCCCGATGGGCTTTTATTCACAGGTCCGATCCCTAGGACCTTCTAACTTGCAGTGATAGTAATACCGCGCTTTCGCCTCCTTCAGACTTCCACACCACTCATACACGCACGCTTTTCCCACTTGTCTGCATGAGTTATTTTTACTCTTCCCCTTTCACGTCTTTTCCTATCCGTCTGTCGTGAGCTCTTCTTATTCTACACCCGCTCTGTAGCAATCCCCTTAATTGCAATCACTCCACTCGTGACAGTTGTGATAACTGAAAATTATACATATTAAATATTTTTGCCTACATGTATTTCTAAATACTCATATAAAATTTTTGTTCCAAATGTGCTTGTGACAATAAAAACCTATGTCTAAATTTTGTGCATATCTTGCGGCCCTCGAATATCTGAAGTTGATCGTTTGTGGCTCTTACAATAAGCAAGTTTGGCCATCATTGGCATAACGGAATGACAAGTTACAGCATTGGCCCTACGGCCTGATACCATTGCATAGAAATGAACAGAGACAAAATTGCGAACAACCTATTAAGAACTTGATTTCGTTTTCAAGCAAATATTTTGCAAGGGGCTATTTTGCCGACATTTGACCAGTCTAAGGGTGAATTTGCGCAGAAAGAACTAATGCAAAATATTTGCCGATTTAATGCAATAATCCGTTTACTCTAACCCATGGTTTGAAAATAAGCATGTCTTTGAATTAAAAACAAATAAATCATAAACATTTTTTGAAAACATAAGCTGAAACAAACTCAGATTAGATTTTGAACAGCTTCGACAAAGCTTTGTAATTACTGTAATTAATGATTCGCCATTGTACATAATGACATAGTACACAAGCGTGCAAAAAGAGAACGTGCAGTGGAACATTTTTTCACTATTGAACTTCTAAAGAAAGAAAAGGGTTGAATGAAGTAAACTCTGACACCAAGAACTGTCTTTTTAATATTCAGTTACAGTAAAAAGAAAAAAAATATCAGTCCAAAAACACGCAAACTCAGCTCTTTAAACGTGATGTCCTGTCCTGTTGCCTGCAGTGAAACATTGTGAAAATATTTATGTACTTTGTGTATGTTATTGTTTTTGCATTTTGTGTGTGACGGGTATGGCAAAAAGCAGGTAAATGAACGCGCGTGATTATAAGAAAAATAAAAATGTATTTATTTTATTTCTAAAATGACAGTAGAAAAATATAGAAAAAAACAGAATTGGAGAGATGGAGAGAAGGAAGGGGGAGGAACAAAGAAAAACAAAGAAAAATAGAGGGATAAAGAGAGAGATAGAGAGAGAGAGGCAGAGAAAGTCTGAATAGTGAGAGAGGGATGAAAAAGAGAGAGTTGGGGAAGGGAGAAAAAGGGAGAGGAGAGACAAAGGAAGAAGGAAAGAGAGAAAAAAAGATATGGGACGGAAAAATCAGAGACAGCGAGAGAGGGAGAGGGGGGGGGGCAGAGAAAGATGCGGATAGAGAAAAGTAAAAGGGAAATATAAATTATTTTTAAGAGACAGATAAATAGACAGACAGACAGACAGACAGACAGACAGACAGACAGACAGACAGATAGATAGATAGATAGATAGATAGATAGATAGATAGATAGATAGATAGATAGATAGATAGATAGATAGAGAGAGAGAGAGAGAAAGAAAGAGAGAGAGAGAGAGAGAGAGAGAGAAAGAGAGAGAGAAAGAGAGAGAGAGAGAGAGTGAGACAAAACGAAAGAGAGCGAAAACGGCTGTTACAAGTTGATGTATATTTGCATTACAGTCTGAATTGATGAAATGTTTGCCGGCCGATATATTCGAAAGATTCCCCAGAAAATTCAGAATAATTTATAAATTTCAGTTCATGAAAACCAGTAAACAACAAAATATCTGACCTGTCATAGCTCATTAGCGTTTCTATCATGATCACGTGACATTTGTCCTGACAGGGCACGCGGATTTGCCAGGCAACACTAGATCAGCAAGTATTATGCTGATGTTCGACCATAATTAGCGTGGGAAGGTACAGAGATGCTACTTCAATTTCATAAAAGAATGTGGTTTTTATGTATGTACGTCCCCCAAGTTTTCTACGCTATCGGTACGTATTTGAAAGCCTTTTGTGACTCCAGAGCTAGAATGTTCCTCCCGAAATACTAACATCAGCCTTAATTAATTATTCTTTCAGATTTCTTTTCCGTTTTCCTTTTTTGGGGGGGGGGGGGTGGGGGGGTTTGAAAAGGTAGTGGACAGGGTTAGGGATTCGATAAGATTTAGGGCTGAAGATAATAACGGGGTTAGGGACAAGTACGTGTGCGTACACGCCCTTGGGGCAAAACGCTGAAGAACCGTACGCCCTTATCACAACAGCCTTCTTAAAAACAGAAGCTGGGGCTTGACTACTCTGGTGGGGGCTCGTGGATTGCCCCCGCCAGGTAACCAGTATGGGCAGAGGTCATAGCACAGAAGACTAATATTGAACATTAATTAGTTTTTTGCAGGTGTAAAAATTTAATATCAATCCTGTTCTCCTCCCCTTCATTCTCCCAGTCTCTGTGTACCCAGTCTCTGTGTACCCAATCTCTGTGTACCCAATCTCTGTGTACCCAGTCTCTGTGTACCCAATCTCTGTGTACCCAATCTCTGTGTACCCAGCCTCTGTGTACCCAGTCTCTGTGTACCCAGTCTCTGTGTACCCAATCTCTGTGTACCCAATCTCTGTGTACCCAATCTCTGTGTACCCAGTCTCTGTGTACCCAATCTCTGTGTACCCAATCTCTGTGTACCCAATCTCTGTGTACCCAATCTCTGTGTACCCAATCTCTGTGTACCCAGTCTCTGTGTACCCAATCTCTGTGTACCCAATCTCTGTGTACCCAGTCTCTGTGTACCCAATCTCTGTGTACCCAATCTCTGTGTACCCAATCTCTGTGTACCCAGTCTCTGTGTACCCAATCTCTGTGTACCCAGTCTCTGTGTACCCAGTCTCTGTGTACCCAATCTCTGTGTACCCAGTCTCTGTGTACCCAGTCTCTGTGTACCCAATCTCTGTGTACCCAGTCTCTGTGTACCCAGTCTCTGTGTACCCAATCTCTGTGTACCCAGTCTCTGTGTACCCAATCTCTGTGTACCCAGTCTCTGTGTACCCAATCTCTGTGTACCCAATCTCTGTGTACCCAATCTCTGTGTACCCAGTCTCTGTGTACCCAATCTCTGTGTACCCAGTCTCTGTGTACCCAATCTCTGTGTACCCAGTCTCTGTGTACCCAGTCTCTGTGTACCCAGTCTCTGTGTACCCAATCTCTGTGTACCCAGTCTCTGTGTACCCAGTCTCTGTGTACCCAGTCTCTGTGTACCCAGTCTCTGTGTACCCAGTCTCTGTGTACCCAGTCTCTGTGTACCCAGTCTCTGTGTACCCAATCTCTGTGTACCCAGTCTCTGAAGAGAGCAGACAACAAGAAGGTAATGAACAATTAAGGCAATAATAAAAACCCAAAGATACCCTGCCAAAGACAGGCAAAATCAGTTATTGTAACAAGACAATAATTATGGACTGCCCACAGACTAATAAATTAACCAGACTGGAAACACGAGCTTCGGGCTGTGTCACTTTTTACGGAATTTCCCGAGCGGCGGCCTTATAACCAACATGGCTGCCGATCGGGAAATTCCGATTCTAGTTTTTGTATTTTGTATTTTTTATAACTCTTTAATCCCATTTGGGAAATTTGCCTTTGTGCCATTGCAACCCAGTTACAACTGGAGCAGGCACGTCGTTGCACAGGTGCAGGGCCGGTCGGTGGATCTTTTTTTTTTGGGGGGGGGGATGGTAGGGATGAATTTTATTTAATTTTGCCCGGGCAGCTCTTTACGATTTCCAACTGCCAATGTATCTTTAACGTGCGCAACGTGCACACGGGCCCTCCGAATTTTTTCGTCTTTATCCGAGAAGACTAGGTACTCGATCCTACCCCTCAATAGGATCAGGGACACCAAAATATGAGAAAAATCCCAAACTTCCAACATGCTCTTCTATCTGCAGTAGAAATGTCTTTATATTTGTCAACATTGTTTGTACATGCATTAATTTCTTGTTGCGGAACCAAACTTCCGCGTTCGGTAGGCGCGTCAAAATGGTATCATTCAAAATTGTAGCTATGCTGTAGCGTCGGTCGCTACAGTAAACCTAAAATGGCGGATAGTCCATGACCTTTCGCTGTTTTGTGACGTCACACAATGGGATCATCCAGCCTGGGTATTTTATTAGTCTGTGGGACTGCCAAAGTAGTAATCAACCCCGCGGCGCCATCGAAAAAGAGAGGGATTTAAAAAAAAGTTGGGGTTCTGTGTAATTCTTTCAAACAAATCAGTGTTTACCTCAGTGATACGCTTCCGAAGCAAGGATTGTAATGGATCACTACGGAAAATGCGGTTGGAACAGCTTTGGGAAGCGTTTCAATAATTTGGCATGCCGAAACAGGGCTGCATTAACCAGGTCACATGGCGTCTAGCTGTAGGGAGGCACCAAAAACAGGGGGAAAGGGGTACTGCAAACAATTTTTTTCAATCTCGGATTTATCATGATTCAGCTGCAATTGTATTTTTTTCCCTTATGACATTTTGAAGAAGAATAAATTGTTGACAATCTTTATTTTTTTTTTTTTACCGGCATTGTTATAAGTCTGATTGATGAATAATTGTCTTATATTGCTTTCCGCTGTACAGTGTTTCAGAATAACAATAACAAAACAGAAAAACGCTGAATTTTGATTCTACTAGTTCACATTTAACATTCCTATTGAGTTTTAGCGCCATGTCAGTTTTGACAATGTCTGGCCAATGGAAGGGTCAAAGGGCACAAAGATCGGGCTGTGCTGAGGCCATCAGATGGTCTTAATGCGGCCCTATGCTGAAAGAAACCAAAAAAGACAGTAACATGGATTGAACTGCATCACTGATAAACACGTCAGAAAGAACAGGAATATATCCCTGTAAATTGATGGAGTTGGGATAAGAAATGTTCATTTATATTCTCACGCGTGCCAATGCAGACATGGGCAATTTCTCATTTAGTAGCCTGGGAGAGAGAGAGCGAGAGAGAGAGAGAGAGAGAGAGAGAAAGAGAGAGAGAGAGAGGGGTGGGGAGAAATAGTTTGAATATGGAGGAAGCACGTCGAGAGAGAGAGAGAGGCAGAGAGGAGAGCGAGAGGGAAAGAGAGAAAGAGTTCGAGTTTGACTTTAAAGAAAGCATGTCGACACAACAGAGGAAGAGAAAGAGAGGAGAGCTAGAGAGAAAGACTTACGGAGAGAGAGAGATAGGGGGGGGGGTGGATAGAAAGAAGTGGGAGGAGGGGAGGGAGAGAGAGTTTGGGTCTGAGTTTGGAGAAAGCGCATCGATAGGATAGAGAGAGTGAGAAAGAGAGGGAGAGGAAGAGAGAGAGAAAGACTGGGACGGAGGGAGAGAAGGAGAGAGAGAGAACGAAAGAGAGAGAGAGAGAGAGAGAGAGAGCACTATTTCAGTGTGAAGTGCCTTGGGTCCACTTTGTCGAAA
>OZ007577.1:1777335-1834835 GCA_963931925.1 Onchidella celtica
CTGCACAGCTGGGAACTAATCCGGCTGTTCTACACTGATAATAACAGTCCTCAACGGGGACAAGGTAGTCTAGAGGCAAGGTGCTCGCCTCTCATGCCGAGTGTACCGGGTTCAAATCCCGGTCGGTGTAGGCATGTTGGAATTTTGGGATTTTTTCTTATAATTATTTTCCGGTCCCTGATCCTATGGTAGGTAGAATCGAGCACCTTGTCTTCTCGGATAAGGACGAACAGTTCGGAGGGCCCGTGTGCACGTTTGTGCACGTTAAAGATACCTTGGCAGTTGGAAATCGCGAAGAGCAGGCCGTAAGAGGCCGGTGCCAGGGCAATATTCTAAAAAACAACAACAACAACAACAAAATCTAATCCTGACCACCACAAGAAAAATAAAAAAAATATAAAAAAATGAGGTGTAAATGCCAAAGGCAGCGAAACCTCCTACAATAAAGACCTCAACACTGAAAATGACAGACAGAAAAGGCAAATCTAAGCCTGGGCGTGTTTTAGACGATTTTTTTGTTTCGCCGACTGATTGGATAGTGACGTCATGGAACATTTAATTTCATTGAGATCAAACTAGTTAGCCAGGCTGGTGGGGGGGGGGGGAGCGGGGTCTCACACTGAAGCTCAATAAGGTGACGTCATCACCCAATCAGTCCACAGATTACAGTCAGGTTATACGAGAAGGATCTAAAGCCAATGGTTCTGAACGTGGGTGAAATCGTCCCCGGGGAGGGGGGGGGGGCAATTTTGATTCCCGGGGGGGGGGGGGCTAAACGAAGAAAATGGCGATACGGGGGTGAAAATGATGAAGTGGGAAGTGGAGGGGGGGGGGGTGGTGAAAACATTATTGGAAGACGATTGGGGACAAATACATGCCAGTCACTTACTTGTTGAACATCACGTGTAAATGGGTATTATGAACAGTCAAGGTCATTTTTAAGGACATTTGGCAAAGAATGCTTTCTGCTTGATAATGAACAAGGTGCCGGTACAAGGCGGTCTTGGGTGGGGGGGGGGAGGGGGGAGACAAAGTGGTCTAGAGGCAAAGTGCTCGCCTCTCATGCCGAAGATACCGGGTTCAAAACCCGGCTGGTGCAGGCATGTTGGAAGTTCGAGATTTTTCTCATATTTTTGTGTCCCTGATCCTATTGGGGTGGGAGGGGGGGGGGGTAGAATCGAGTACCTAGTCTTCTCGGATAAGGACGAAATTGCACACATTAAAGATACCTTGTCAGTTGGAAATCCAATTTTCCTGAGACTGTAACCAGAAAATGAATGAAATACATAGGAAGATAAAAGTGACGAATGCCATTTGAGTAGATGACATGCAACAAGAAACAAATAAATAAAAAAGAGAGAACTGGTGCGCAGGAGGGAGGGAGGGGGGGGGGGTTAGTGAGAGAGAAAGAAGGAAGAAACAGATCACAAAAGAAAGAGACAAATGAAGAAAAAAAAGGAAAGAAAAGAAAGAAAGGCTTAGAAAACACAGAGAAAAATAAAGGTGCGTGGGTGGAAGAGTTTTTGATTTTTGGTAAGGAAGTAAGAGTGGTTTGAGTGAGGACTTTAAACTGGAAAGAAAATGAGTTTAAGACATTCAATAATTTTGTTTTCTTAATCCTACAGAGAGTAGAATTTTTAGAACATGCTGAGGGCATCAACACAACATTGAAGAAAAAAAAACAAAAAACATAGATAGATAGACAGATAGACAGATAGACAGATAGATAGATAGACAGATAGATAGATAGATAGACAGATAGATAGATAGATAGATAGATAGACAGATAGACAGATAGATAGATAGACAGATAGATAGATAGATAGATAGATAGACAGATAGACAGATAGATAGATAGACAGATAGATAGACAGATAGATAGATAGACAGATAGATAGATAGATAGATAGATAGATAGATAGATAGATAGATAGATAGATAGATATAGATAGATAGATAGATAGATAGATAGACAGATAGATAGATAGATAGATAGATAGATAGATAGATAGATAGATAGATAGATAGATAGATAGATAGATATAGATAGATATAGATAGATAGATAGATAGATAGATAGACAGATAGACAGATAGATAGATAGATAGATAGATAGATAGATAGATAGATAGATAGATAGATAGATAGATAGATAGATAGATAGATAGATATAGATAGATATAGATAGATAGATAGATAGATAGATATATAGATAGATAGATAGATAGATAGATAGATAGATAGATAGATAGATAGATAGATAGATAGATAGATAGATAGATAGATAGATAGATAGATAGATAGATATAGATAGATAGATAGATAGATAGATAGATAGATAGATAGATAGATAGATATAGATAGATAGATAGATAGATAGATAGATAGATAGATAGATAGATAGATAGATAGATAGATAGATATAGATAGATAGATAGATAGATAGATAGATAGATAGATAGATAGATAGATAGATAGATAGATAGATAGATAGATATATAGATAGATAGATAGATAGATAGATAGATAGATAGATAGATAGATAGATAGATAGATAGATAGATGGATAGATAGATAGATAGGAAAGATCAAGATAAACTAAATGAACAATAACAAAAGTTAAAAAGGAAAAGACAGACAATAGTAAAAGTGGATGAGTTAATCTTGGACTGTGTACAAGAAACAAACAACAAAAACTTTAACTTAAACACCAGAAAGGTCACACTGCGACTTTTCTCTGTAATACTTACGTCTATCAGTCGATCAGAAGTGCACTGCTGGGCTATTTTCTTGTCACCCTAGATTTGCCACAACAAGCAGAAATTAGACAAAAAAGAAGGAACAATCAGTCTAATTGAAATTTTTTTTTTTTCTTTGTTTTCGCTTTTTTTCCTCTAAGTTAAAACTGAATGTTTGATCCTACTAAAGATTGGAGTGATCACTGCCAATAGTTTTATAGAGGCTGGCACTCGGAGGTGAGGGGGCGGTCAGTGAAAGGGGCGGTACTTAGCTCGGGGAAACGATCCGACTTTCACAACAACATGCAGTCGAGTTGTGGGTTGATGTGCCTTTCTCCCCGTGCGGGAAGTTCTCCAGCGGCCACAGACCTGGCCGGCTGATGGCTTGCGTGGAGGTGAAATCCCCCCCCCCCTCCACACACACACACGCTACCACCACCACTCCCTCATCTTTGAAAAATGTATTACACTTCTCTCTCCGCTTTGCGATATTTTCCATTTTAATGCGTTCATTTTCTGGTTTTTCTTTAAGGTCCTCGTTCTTTCTTTCTTTCTTTCTTCAAATATGTCTAATGTTCATTACACTTCTTGAATTTTTTAATTCATCTTCAGAGTCACAGACCTCACCACCACCACCACTATCATCATCATCACCACTACCAACGCCACCAATATCATCACCACCACCACCACCACTATCATCATCATCACCACTACCAACGCCACCAATATCATCACCACCACTACCACCATCATCATCATCATCACCGCCATGGCCTACATCTACAGCAGCAGCACAAACGACAACATTTCCTTCACGGTAGTCCAGGGGACATACAAAAAGCACCAGATGAAGTACATGTAATAGCGACATTCAAATAGCATCAGTGATGAAGCAGACAAAAAGCACCAGCACTAGTCGAAGACATTAGATAATAACCTGGCCAATGGATTAGCCTAAGTTAACATTAGTCTTCTCGACCCTGTCCTATTCAGAAATTTGAAATTTCCACCTCAACTTCAAAAAGGCAGCTCATGAAGCACTGGTTGAAATATTTCAAGGAGCAATACAAGAACAAGATTAGTGCAATTTCATTAAAATTCAATATATCGATGGTGGAGGGAGATCAGACATTTGGCCTGACCACTGCCTGCAGAGACAAATCGTGCGATGATGGCAATGTTCTGAGAAAAGTTTTCTGAATGCCTTTCCTCAAACCAGGATAAACCGAGGAAGTATTAAGTCACAGACGTCATGCCAATACTCCACAGGAAGGACCGGTCACCGAGCTCAAGGAATAAATCCTCAAAACTTACATCGAAGCTGATGCCTTGCTCCCACCCAGTCTACGGGCTTCGGATGACTTATCCGCCGAGAGAGCCACAAACGGGTGAGTGACCTACCATAGACAATTCAATTCCTTGCTCTACTCTGCTCATCCAAAGAATTTCGAGCTTCTTGAGACACTCCGACTGATTACAAAGCACGCAATTGTGGAAATGAAATCAAAACCAGCCATGACTTCGCACAGAGACAGAAATAGATTTAGATTTTCATGCAATTTTTAATAGTTTGACCAGCAAAGTATCAATAAAAACATCAACAAATTCATCCTATGTTCGATAACTGACTATTAAGAAGTATTAGTATGTTTACTGATGCTTTTCGCATGCCCTAACCAACTGGTGCTTTTTTGTATATTTTCACTCCAGGTGCTTTGTGACAGCTACCGGTGTAAATAGCCCCGTTCATCTTATTTCTTTCTCTCCGTAAATATCACTGTAAAGTTGTGTTTTCGTGATTGTGTGCAGAACGGAAACGTGAAAAGCCCTTCAAATAGTGAAATAGAAAGAATGTGTTTATGTGTGTCCGTTTTGGCACACATCAGAACACAGTGTAAGACGGTTTTTGCCTTGAGTTTCCTCAATGTTCACGGCATCTGTGTCTTGCATACATTTGTCGCTGTGACGTTCAAAGCCATTTTTGCCAGGTTTTCTGGACCAAAAAACGTTTGAAATTTGGCATAATAGGGGAGGTTGGAGCTGAATGAGGGGGTTGGCAGATGGACGGGAACCCTGCACCAAAAGAACCACTGTATGCCCTCCTGCCAGAAGCCAGAAGTGTCAGATCTATAGAGACGAGGACGTGACGAAACTCCGGCAGACACGCCTAAGAATGAGCTTCTGGGGCAACGTGATGTAGAAGCCTTCTCTATCCGGAGGTACTGGTTCGACCCCCGGTCCGTGCAGGCATATCGGACTTTGCTTGGGGGAAAATTCCTGTCCCCGGTCGTATGGTAGGTAGGATCGAGCACCTAGTCCTCTCGAATAAAGACGAAATATTCGGAGGGCCCGTGGCCACATTGCACACGTTAAATATTTATGAAATAGTTGAAGGGTCACCATGGGGAAAGTGGTGATGTCACGGTTTCCTGAGTTTAAAGTTGCCTTCCTTTAATTTTGGTCATTGGTTAAAGTTTCGTATGAAATTAAATAATAACAGAGGGAAAACTATATGACGTCACAAAGACAGGGCTTTCTAAAATTTAGACGTAAAAGGGAACACCCCGTGTAGTCAAAAAGTTATCCAGTGAGAGGGCTTCAATGTGTCACGTGACTTACCTAAACACAGACCAGGCAAACGGTGTGTGCAGATTTGAATTCAGGTGCAAATTTCTTGATGACAGTGCCACCATAAAATCAGCGTCAAAATATTGAGATTCTGGTATTTCATTTTAACTCGACTAATTATCAACTTGTCTGTCATTACCATTACCACTACGTCATCATCATCGTCTTTATTATGAATACAAACAACTTTTGTCTCACACAGTTCTTGTGTTGCTCGAGGTTTTCTGTTTTCAATGTTTCATGTATCATTAGACAATGTTTGTAATCTGAGAACTTATGAGTATTTTGTAGAAGTTATAGTGTTACTAATTTTAGTGTAAACTGTTGGTACACTGCGTTCATGTCATGTTTAGTCGCTTTCCATTGGTATTTGTGTACTTTTAATGACATTTCGCTGTCTGTTGTGTATTATTTGGCTTTTTATTTGGTATCCTGAATGTAAATGAACCTATAAGATGGAAATTATCATCTGGCAACTCTTATTTGGGTGATCAAATCTTTATTTTTTTTTAAATTTCGCTGTAAAAAGGGAAAAGGTAGTGATGTTCTTGATGTTCTTGATGTTCTTGATGTTCTTGATGTTCTTGATGTTCTTGATGTTCTTGATGTTCTTGATGTTCTTGATGTTCTTTAAAAGTCATCATAAACAATCAAAGTGAGCAAAAATATATTTTTTTCCTCCAGTTAAAAGAAATAAAATAGAATTGATTTCAATTTGAATGTAATTTCATTTATGCCAGCCAATTAGTAATGAGGTTAATATTTTGTTTAGAACAGTAAATTTTGATTTTCTCAAAATACCAAAAGTGTGACATCGCCAATGTTTTCCCCCTGGACTTTTCAATTGTAGTTTTCCATGCCAGAATAAACTAATTTGTCTTGACAGAATAATAGTCTTGAGCATGATTTTACAAAAGAAACAAAAGTTGTTTTTCTTAGTAATTCTCAGTGAATATCAATCATTGGTTAAAACTCTCAACCCATGGGGTGCCTATGATAATCACCGGTCAAGTTTCCAATAACAACATTATTTTCTTCTCAGCGGATAATTTCGAAACGAGCATTAATGGAGATGACAGGCTTCAAATGCTAAAAAATTCATCAAAATCCGTTAAATTTTTTTCAGTAACATTACAGATTCTTTGTCTTTTCAGAAAAAAATGGAAGAAAGAACTTCCAGCGATAGAACTTTTTCCAGAATCCCCAGAAACCGTTTCAGTTAGTCTCGATTTCTGGTCTTCCCTGAAATGTCTCCTGTGCTATACCCATTATACAGGAACTTGGCGGAGCTCTGAGATAAGGCTGGAGGGCTTTGTATAGCACTTATTTATCCGCATGCTGGTGTAATGTGTCTACTTTTGCTCGAAAGCTACTTTTGTTGTTCCGTTTGCTTTGTGTTTTATTGTATCGCTTCTGGATTCTTTCTTTCGCAAGGCTTTGCTACACACAACATTTTCTTTTTGGTCACATTTCTACTTTGTAGATTATTTTTGGTATCACGTTAATTATGTTTTTGTTTCAAAGAACTTGATTATTTTCCTATCAGTTACAATCGCTGAAAATCTTATTTAACTGATCTTTTGACTCTCTATGTACCATCACGACATTTCAGATCATCTGCTGACATTAAAAAGTTTCACATTCCTAAGATGTTCATTAAGATCATGGGTGAAAAATCTTTTACTTTTCAAGAGCCTCAGAATTTGGAATTCTCTGCCTTTGACTTTGAGAGAGACTGAACATTTTATGACTCTTGAAACCTCAGCTGAAGAGACATCTTTTTATACACTGAATGTCTATTTTTTTTTGTTTCTCCTAAGTATGCCTGTGTATTGTGTGTGTGATTATTTCGTATAAATCTTGTAAAGCGCTTAGAGCCTGGTTGTTTACGGGATGGAGGGCTACAGAAATGCTGTGTGCTATTGTTATTATTCAAGATAAAACAAACAAACAAAAAAAGGAAGAAAGGAGACGTAGAAGCGGACAAAAAAAAGCGGAGGAGTAAGTAAACAAATAAATTCCAGTGTAATTTCCAAATGTATTTTATTTCAGAATTGTCCAAATCTTTTTCTCTGTCTTTCACTTTTCTCCCATCTCGTCTTTCTTTCTTTCTGTTGTCTTTGTCACTATTGTTACGTGCCTTTCAGTCAGTGCTGTCTTTTATACCGTCTTTCAATTGTTCCGTTTCTAAAATAGATGTATTATCTTTTCATTTTCTATCAATAGATTACTTTCTTGTAGGACTTTTCACGTGTCTGACGGACCGAAACTCCCGGGTATCGAGGGTGCCGCGCTCCGCTGTTCCTTTGGTGCATAACTCTTCAAACGCAACGATTTATGTTTCAAGCTGTAGATCTGAGTGATTTGAACTTCAAATACAAAAGTTGTTGTTTTTTTTCTTTAATTTTCTTTAATTCTTTTATTAGCACCGGGGACCAGCAGCACCGTCAGTTCGTTATATTTCCATACAGACCTGAGCAAGGGTCATTCATAATGTACGCTGAATGGGCGGCGACCAAAAACACAAAACAAAAAAAGGAGAATGCTGGGATAAAAATGAGACCCAACCAGAAGGGCCGCCCACTCTGTTCTTTTTTCTTTGTTCCCACCGGACGCACAGAGCATCCTGGACTGCTCACTGCAAAACTTTCAGACTAAGTACCTAGTGATTACATTCTGCGGAGGGAAAAGTCGGCGTGTGCTCACGGTGCCGTGAATAAAATTATTGTAAGACGTGATGTACAAAATGTTTTTAAAGGACACAGCTCCCGAAGGGGGGTGAAAGTTGAAGTCAGTGGGGCAAAAGGATACAAACTGATTATATCACAGTTTCATCAAACTTTTCTTTAGCTCTGACAAAACGTTTTGTTTAGTGTTTTCTTTATGTTCAGCTGTCAGTCCCGTTGTCAAAATAATTATCAGTAAAGTGATCAAATGATCTAAGCAAACAGGTGGTCTGAATGCATTTTTTTTTTAAAATTCGCTTTAGCGACAGAAATATCGACTAAAGTTTCCGGTACTAAAAAAAAAAAAATGTTAAAACTGTCATAATTATAAAACAATGGACACCGACTGCATTAGGGTCAAGTTGGTCCAGAAGCAATGTGTTTGCCTCTCATGCCGAAGGTACCAGGTTCGATACCCGGTTGGTGGAGACATGTTGGAATTTTTTTTTCGGGTAAATATTACCGTCCCTGATCCAATGGTAGGTAGGATCGAGCACCTAGTCTTCTCCGATGAGGACTAAAAACTCGGAGGGCCCGTATGCACGTAGCGCACGTTAAAGGTGCCTGGGCAGTTGAAAGTCTAGAAGAACAGGCCCAACAGGATAGCTGCTCAGGCAAAATTCTAAAAAAAACGAATCCCTACCACAAAAATACAGAGAAACCAGAATAATAAACCAAAAGAAAGGAGAAAAGTTCGGCGTAAATGCCGAGAGCAGCGAACCTCCTAAAGGCTGAAACATACCGACTGGATTTGTGCTTTGTGATGGCTGAAACATACCGACTGGATTTGTGCTTTGTGATGGCTGAAACATACCGACTGGATTTGTGCTTTGTGATGGCTGAAACATACCGACTGGATTTGTGCTTTGTGATGGCTGAAACATACCGACTGGATTTGTGCTTTGTGATGGCTGAAACATACCGACTGGATTTGTGCTTTGTGATGGCTGAAACATACCGACTGGATTTGTGCTTTGTGATGGCTGAAACATACCGACTGGATTTGTGCTTTGTGATGGCTGAAACATACCGACTGGATTTGTGCTTTGTGATGGCTGAAACATACCGACTGGATTTGTGCTTTGTGATGGCTGAAACATACCGACTGGATTTGTGCTTTGTGATGGCTGAAACATACCGACTGGATTTGTGCTTTGTGATGGCTGAAACATACCGACTGGATTTGTGCTTTGTGATGGCTGAAACATACCGACTGGATTTGTGCTTTGTGATGGCTGAAACATACCGACTGGATTTGTGCTTTGTGATGGCTGAAACATACCGACTGGATTTGTGCTTTGTGATGGCTGAAACATACCGACTGGATTTGTGCTTTGTGATGGCTGAAACATACCGACTGGATTTGTGCTTTGTGATGGCTGAAACATACCGACTGGATTTGTGCTTTGTGATGGCTGAAACATACCGACTGGATTTGTGCTTTGTGATGGCTGAAACGGACGTGAACAGGTTCGGTTGGAAATGATATCATTGTTTCGGAGGCTACACGATTTACCGTTCGCGGCCGATTCAATTTCCTCCGTCGCACGTGAGTTTCCCCTTCCCACAGCAAAGGTCTCGTGGCAGAGCGAGTTATATATTTAGATTGACAAGCATTTCGCAAGCTTTGATGGCGGCTTGTTTTTCTGTGCTTGTGATGAGGTCAGATCCGAGATAGAGGGTGCCGAGATGATTCAACCCGCCAAATTCCGTCCGTCGACTTGCGCGCGTACCATCCATGTCAACAGTGCAACAATTCGCACCACACCCCTTTACAATTTAACGAAAAGGACTAGCACCACAGAGCACTGTGAGTAGCCCTGACCGTGTTTATCGGCTCGCAAAGTCCTGAACATGCAGTGAAAGAAGGAATGGTCAGTCTTGGTATTCTGTGTCTCTCTGGTCCGAATTATAATTGTAATGGTAAATGAAGTACATTTAGTACATTTAGATAAGACTGTCCGTACCAAACCATTTTTGAGAATTTCACCAATATGCTAAATTTGACACGGAACTATTTTTATTTCACGCACGAAGTTTAAACTGATGAAGGCTCTGAACACGAAACATAAACAGAGTACACAGACAGACCGTCATAGACGCAACGTGGCCGTTGCCATGCCGACGTGGCGTAATACCCAAACTTTAACTCAAATCAAATTTTGCATCTGCTTTGATTCAATGCGCGAGGACTCAGTTTTCACCAGGTGACTCAAAACAGTTGCGAAGAGACCGAACCAGTGAGAGGGACATGTTTCACTTCAGGCTTTGCCAGTGGGCGAGGTTCCCTTTTGGTTTGGTTCACCTCCCATTTCACGTCTTACAGTTAACCCGAGACAAAGCAGCCTTGATTCAGTGTGCGAGCAGCCAGAAGGTTCTACGCAAACCGCAAAAACAGCAAGCCTACTTAAAAATAAATCGATCTGTGATGTACTTCGGGATACATCGCCATGTCATGAATACTGGGGAGGGGGAGGGGGAGGGGGGGGTGTATTGTGGGGGAGAGCGTCATGAATGATTGCGTCTTTCGGAAGCTTCTGTCAGAACCGCCCATGCGCCTTTTCTTTTTCCAACGCTCGCGAATTGTCATATGGGAGCACGCAGCATAGCACGGGGTTATTGAGAGTTGAGTGCACTGAGTGTGCATCAAGTTGTGTCAAGGAGCATGACCTTGTTAACAAAGCCGCCGGTGCTTTGATATCCAGGGTTTAGGTGGGTAGAGAGAGATGAAAGAGTTTGAGTTTGGGCTTAAGGACATGTCGGCACGATAACGGCCACTTTGAGCTTTCTTCTTCTTCTGCTTTTTTTCTTTTTTCGTACTTTATTTAATGCCCACAGAGTTTCATCAATTAAAATTTTACCCCACGAACAGGAGACTAAAACATTATCCGGGCGCCAGGATAATGTAGGGTGACCGGATAAAAATGTTGATGTGTGAAAATGAAAAAACATGACGTTGCTAAGACAACACACACACACACACACACACACACACACACACACACACACACACGCACGCACGCACACACACACGCACCCACGCACGCACGCACACAGCACAGACTCGCACGCACCCACGCACGCACGCATACACACACACACAGACACGCACGCACACCCACACACACACTCACACACTCACACACACAAAGTTGCGTTTCAGTATAACATTGTATTCTCTGTGAAGTTCTCAAATTGTCATTTGTACTTATCTACAAGGAATTTAGTAAATGTGTTCAAAATCTTATTTTGATTATTTACCTTTCAAACTCCTTCAGAAAGGACAAGATATGCTGTGGGTGGTGTGGGACCAGGAGAGAAAAAAAATTTTTTTTTATAGACTTGCCCGCAAAGTCAGTTCTTCGGACATGCAGTTAATGCATACATTGAGTTAATGCGTGATTCCCTAATAGCAATATTGATATATAATCATTTCCTTTTTCTTTAATCAACAGAGAATGAAATAAAATGCCTTTGCAGAATGTACAGAAAAGATTCGGCCCAAAAATATTCCAATTCATGAATATATTTGTGCGGTTTCTAAAACAATACCAGTGATTGGTCTACTCTGTGAAAAGTTATCTCGTTAGTTGGCTTCCATTCCGGGGGCCGTATCGTAAACTAACATAACTAAAAAAATAATAATAATAATACTAACTGAGATATCTGGCATGATTGTAGCATAGACATAATATATTATGATTTACTGATAGATGTAATTACATGCCATATATTCAGGTGAAACTTCCCTCTTTGTGTAAAAAAAAAAAGTGTGTGAGGTGGGTATGACCCATACAGAGTCTACCGAGGCCCAGGTCAACTGAGGCTGATTTCATCTCGCCAAGTTCGGGTGAAATAGAACTTGGGTGGATAAAGAACCGGGGTAGGGGTGGAGCTATGAATTCACAGTATCGAACAAGAAACTTTGAACATGGTTAAAATCTTCCTAGAGGGATGACTTTATCATGTTTACCGCAACAAAACAGAAATTTCATGACATTACTGTGCGTCTTCTCTTTCTCCTCAACCAATAGTTTGTGTTTAATCTTCAAATTGTTTATATTGCACACACGGGACGGCAATAACGCTGACACTAAGGTTATATCTAGTCCTATTGGGACACAATATGTCAGGCCAGAGTTTTCTGCTATTGTATGACAGTACACAATACAGCCTGCTACTGTCACCCCCACTGTCTTGTGGGTCATCTCGGGAGAGAGGAAGACTAGGGGAAGGTAACCCTGAATACAAATACCACACTGCCTTGTGTGTTGCTATGATAGCAAAGGCTATGGGAGTAAACCGAGGCGTTCTCACTACAGGCCGGTCAGCCGAATGTAGGTCAGACATGTAGTGGGCCGTCTCGCCGCAGAGAGACTGACTAGCATTAATTAAATAATACGTTTAGTACTACATGTATTACTAGAACAGAGGTCCACATGGGCTAGCTCAGATACTAGTAATGAGAAATGTGTTCTAACAAACTATCGCGTTTTCGGCATTACTTAGAACACACAAAAATGTTTTTAAAATTATGATAAGTGAAAAAATTAAACACACAAAATACCTTCATTACCAAATACTACGTGCAGGACCAACGATGCTTGGTTCAGTTTAAAAAAAATTACATAAATTCATATGATTCATAAAACTGACAAATTGACCAAGCGATGAAGCATGGTTCAATAACACAACTGTGCATGTACTGATGTAGATTCATTTTTTAATTCTAGATCTAGTGTGATGTGGAATTTGAGTGAATGAAAATTTCTGTGTTGTTTAAGAAACAGAACCTCATTTGAACAGTATTCGTGGTTTAATTCTGATAGCCTGCATAGAATGGCACCAGATAAAAGCCGTCATTATAATGCAGTGTATACCAGGGGAAGTTAATAGCAATCTTTCAGACACACACTTAAATAACTCCCTATCCTCATTCAGTCATTGCCTTTACCACCACCTTCACCCTATACCAAACAAAAATGAACATGAATGGGAGAAAGAAAAAAGACAAACTGTACAACATCAATAGCACTGACAACAATAACAATGAACTAAATGTTATTTTGTACTCACGAATACATGTAGTCTGTAATGTGGATGCAGGCATTATAATAATTACTCCAGGGATTTATTGTGATTTTGACGTCAGTTTAGCAATCTTCCTCTTTGGATGTTTTCGCTTTGCAACTGGAGGCAGAACCGCTTCAAAAGAATAACCAAGTGAATGCAAGAAGGAGATCCTGGTGCGTGTAGATGCGACTGTTCTTTGGGGTATTTGTTAGTGTTACAGATCTTTTGATGAGTGCAGTCTTCTTGTCATCATACTGATCCGATGCATAAATAAGCCATCACAAAGCGAAGAACTTCATCAAGTTGACTCCATGACTTAATTTTCTTTATAAACTGGTGAAAAATCCTCTTCACACTGCAGTATGCTTCATAGTCTAAAATTAACGTCTCACTCTCAACTTTGCTTATAATAGTTATAATTTGAAATGAACAGAAAACTCTGGTATTGGACCGGTTCTCTCATGGCTAAGGAAAATGTAATTGTTCGGTTGTTTAGTACTCGTTGCCAAAAAACCCAGGTCTTTTAGTTTGCGACTTAACAGGTCATGGAAGCTCTCAGATTTTAGTGAGTCAAGTTCGAGAAACTCACTCATTTCATCGATATCCACTGCGCAGGCCTCTTGTGTAGACATTTTTCTGCGGCGTGGAGTAGTGGAGGTAGAAGTGGGAACACAAGATGAGGGAACATTAGGAAACACAGATGGGGGCACAGCTGGAACATAATGCCGAGAGGAGGGGATCTTAGTTGTAGGAACATCTTTTGGCCAATGCAGGGCGCAAATCCCCATGTTTCCAATAACATCTTCTACATTCAGTTTGTTCGGTAAGCTTGCAACCCACTCGTGACACTTAGTTTTGTCCTTTGGAAATCCATAGATTGGTATTTTCTCTTTGGAATCATCAGTTTTATAGCCTGTTTTGCAGCCAAACACAGAACACTTTCGTCCCATTTTGAGTGAATATTTGTAGACCCCTAGTCCAGTTCATGTAAAAAGTAGAATCTAGATCTAGATCTAGACTAGATCTACAGTCAAAGCGGTTTCCTACAATCAATAATGCAGCTCACTCACAGCCACCGTACAGCACGAAACACCACAATTTACAATGCACTGATGTTACAGAATCCCAGTTGATGTGATGAACTAAAACAAAAAAATACAGTTTACAGAATCCTTCGTTCTCTTCTTGACTTGATGAAATGAAATCAAGAGACGGATAAATGAAGGAGTCACTTCTATGTATATTCTGATCTGTCTAGATATCTTAAAATCTTTATAATCCACGAGTTCACAAGTTGAAGCATGAGTAGCGAATGTGTAATGTAAACTGTCTTTGAATTTCGGGAAATACAGACCGGGTCGATGCCGTACTTATTTCATTTATGGTATCGAGTCTCACTTTACTCTCTATTTTATATTTGTCATGTCGTATCGATTTGGAGTATCGATATTGTCACTGAAAAATCAGGGGGAGTAACTGCCCTTTGTTTCTGAGTGAGGCCTGGTGAGGCTAGCCAGTGGTCGGACCACTACATGTCTGACCTACATTCGGCTGACCGGCCTGTAGTGAGAACGCCTCGGAGTAAACCCAGACAGAAAATCAGGAGTGGAGACCCGAAGGTGGTTGTCAGGGAGAACTGCATCAAACTGGCTTCCAGCATCTCCTGCAGCCGGACTAGTTCCAAATGTATTGACCTGGTCTCTCCCTTGGGTTTAACTAGAATGGCAGAGAGAGGGGTGGTGCCTCTGGGCAAAGCACCATCTCTTAAAAATAGCCCAGGCAAGGCAGCAAAACGAGGAGGCGTTTGCTCGGGCTTGGCAAGCGTCTGTCTCTCCTCTATAAGCCCACCCATTTCCGATTTGGAGAGGACACTCCAGCCATCCGTTACGGATGGGCACAACACGGGAGGTGGCAGTTACCGGTGATAAGCTCAATCCATTTGGCGTACGGATGAGCGCCAGGGGTCCCCTCTGTCGGTGGGAGCGGCTTTTCAGCTGCATTGATCAACTACCGCCCGCCGTAACCTGGGCAGCCCCCAGGCAGTTGGGTGTTGTTCCGCCACGTCAGCCTGCTTCATAAGGTGGTTGGAGCTAGACCAAAAGTCAAAAAGCTGACGTAAAGTGTGCACCTGGCAAAAACAGAAAAATACTAAAACTTGGTACCTGGAACGTCAGAACAATGCGCCCAGGCTTGCAACAGCAAGATCTCACTAATATTGACTCCATCAGGAAATCCCAAATTATTGATCGAGAACTTCAGCTACTAAACATCGACATCGCTGCCCTTCAAGAAACTCGACTTCCCGACTCCGGGTCAGTCAAAGAAGAAAACTACACCTTCTTCTGGCAGGGCCTTAGCAGCGAACAGCCGAGAATCCACGGCGTGGGCTTCGCCGTAAAAAACTCCCTTATCAATTCGATCGCAACTCCAATTGGAGTGTCAGAACGCATCATGACACTCAGACTGAACACCCGGTCTGGTTTTACCAACATTATCTGTGTCTATGCCCCAACACTTACCTCCTCTGACGAAACCAAAGACATTTTCTACGAGGCATTGCAGAGGACTCTCCACAACATCCCTCTCACCGAAGGCCTGCTAATTCTGGGTGACTTTAACGCTCGAGTGGGAGCAGATCACTCCGCATGGCCAAAGTGCATTGGGCACTTCGGCATTGGCAACATCAACGAAAACGGGCAGCGCCTTCTGGAGCTATGCTCCGTAAACTCATTATGTGTTACAAACACGTACTTTGACCTTAAGAGATGCCAAAGAACATCATGGCGCCATCCCAGGTCTGGCCATTGGCATCAATTAGATCTTATTCTCTCAAGGAGGAAGAGTTTGGGCTGTATAAAAATAACTCGTTCCCTCCACAGTGCTGACTGTGACACCGACCATGCACTGGTAGTCAGCAAAATCAAAATTTCGGCCAAGAAAATATACAGATCAAAAGCCCCTTCAATCCCTAAGATCAATGTAACAGCAATCAGAGATGAATCAAATAGAAAGTCATTTGAAAAGTTATTTGCTGAAAGCATGGATAATGTCACCCAATGTGACCCGGTAGATGAAACATGGAACACTCTCAGTTCAAAAATTCATGACTGTGCCATCAAGTCTTTTGGACAGCATAAAGTTTCAAACAACGACTGGGTAGCCCAGAACAGCGAAATTCTCCTACCTCTCATTGAGCAAAAGAAATCTGCTTTCAATGAGTATAACAAAAATTGCAATCAGAGTACAAAAACTTGTTTGAAAAATGCAAAAGCTAAACTTCAGCTGGAGGTAAGACGTTGCGCCAACAAATACTGGACAGACTTGTGTAACAGCATACAAGAGGCAAATGAAAAGGGAGATATGAAAACCGCCTTTAGTCAGATGAAAGTAGCCCTTGGGCCAATCATCACCAAAAGCGCCCCACTTAAGTCTGTAAATGGTGAACCCATCACAGATAAAAATGAACAACTGAATAGGTGGGTAGAGCATTACTCTCTGTTGTATTCAACTGAGAAAAATATTCCACCAGATTTTGAGGAACACCTCCAAAAACTGCCAATAATGGCCGAACTTGACGCTGAACCTGATTGCTTTCCAATGCAATCGACCACCTGTCTGCTGGAAAAGCCACAGGAAGTGACAACATTCCTGCAGAGGTATTAAAAGACCTAAAAGGCCCACTATTACCACACCTGTATAATCTGTTACTGCAGTGTTGGAAAGAAGGCGTGATACCACATGATATGAGAGACGCCAAAATTGTCACACTTTACAAGAACAAAGGAGACAAAGGCGACTGCAACAACTATCGAGGCATATCCCTCCTCAGCATTACTGGAAAGGCTTTTGCTCGCGTCATCCTCTGCCGCCTTCAACAACTGGCGGAAAAAGTCTTACCAGAAACACAATGTGGCTTTCGAAGCAAACGATCAACTATTGACATGATATTTGCACTTCGGCAAATCCAAGAAAAATGTAAAGAACAAAACAGGCCGCTTATAACATGCTTTGTGGACCTAACAAAGGCTTTCGACACCGTAAGCCGATCTGGCCTGTATGCAGTCCTTAAATCCATAGGCTGTCCACCAACATTGCTAAAACTTATTGCATCCTTCCACACTGACATGAGGGCATGTGTCAACTTTGAGGGCTGCACATCCAATTCATTTGCTGTAAACAGCGGTGTGAAGCAGGGATGTGTTCTTGCTCCTACCTTATTTGGTACATATTTTGCAGCCCTACTCAAGAATGCCTTTGGTCAATGTTCAGGTGGAGTACTTATTAACACCAGAGTGGACGGCTCCATTTTTAATGTTGCCAGACTAAAAGCAAAATCTCGTACAGAGCATATTATGTTACAAGAGCTCCTCTTCGCAGATGATGCTGCAATCGTGGCCCACGATGAAACCACGCTCCAGGCTCTCATCAATAGCCTTGCCAAAGCCTGTGACAAATTCATGCTAAAGATCAGTGTCTCAAAAACTGTAGTTTTGACACAAGGCTTGAGAAACCCCAACCCAATCATGCTGAATGGCTCTCCTCTGGAGCAAGTGGGAAAATTCTGCTACCTAGGCTCAACCATCAGTGGTAGCACAGACATAACAACTGAAATAAATGCCAGAATAGGAAAGGCGGCCACAGCTTTTGGCAAACTCTCAAAAAGGGTGTGGAACAATAGCAAGCTGGCCATCAAAACAAAGATACTCGTGTACCAAACTTGCGTCCTAAGCACCCTGCTGTATGGCTCAGAGACATGGACCACCTACTCCAAACATGAAAGATCCCTCAACTCCTTCCACCTGCGCTGCCTACGCAAAATTCTCAAGATCAAGTGGCAAGACATGATCTCAAATATCGAAGTTCTGAGCCGAGCCAACATTCCATCAACTCAGGCTCTCCTAGGCAAAAAAAGACTGCGGTGGCTTGGACATCTCCACCGTATGGAAAATGATCGCATCCCCAGACAAATTCTCTACGGGGAACTTGCTACTGGCAACCGACCCAGAGGTAGGCCACATCTGCGATTCAAAGACACTTGCAAGGTCACGATGAAAGCATTCAACATCGACCCCAATGAATGGGAGAACCTTGCAAATGATCGAAGCAGATGGAGACAAAAATTGCGCAGTGGCACGCTCGCAATAGACTTCAAAGCAAAAGAAACATACCTGACAAAACGACAGAGGCGGAATGAAAACACTCGCCAAAGTGAACCCAAAAGACTGACCTGCAATCACTGCCATCGCACTCTCGGGTCAAACATTGGTAGAATAAGCCACGAGAGAAGCTGTCAGTCAAAGTGAAAGTGAATATTCTAGCTGCTAAGACCGTCTGTAAAGACGCTAAAGGCCATATATATATTGGGACACACCTTGCACTTGAGCTATAGTCACACACCATACACCTAGCCCTTTTGGTACACGTCTTGCACTTGAGCTATAGTCACACACCTTAGACCTAGCCCTTTTGGGACACGTCTTGCACTTGAGCTATTGTCACACACCTTACACTTGGCCCTGTTGGGACACATCTTGCACTTGGGCTGTTGTCACACAACTTACACGTAGTCCAATTGTGGCACACCTTGCATTTGAATTATTGTCACACATCTTACACTTAGCTCTACTGGGACACACCTTGCATATTGTCACACTTGAGCTATTGTCACACAACTTACACGTAGTCCTATTGTGACACACCTTGCATCTGAGCTACTGTCACACACCTTACACCTAGCCATATTGGGACACACCTTGTACTTGGGCCTATTGTCACACATCTTACACCTAGCCTTATTGGACACACCCTGCACTTGAGCCATTGTCTCACACCTTACACCTAGCCCTATTGGGACACACCTTATGTCACACATCTTATACCCAACACGAGTGTGCACACTCTGGACTTCGCCCTACTGCCACACATCTTGTACCCAGCCCTAATGCGACACATCTCCTAGCCGAGTCTATTCAACTGTTAAGCACATGGCAGGAGAGTAAAAATTGAAGATCGCTTTTCCAAAAATGAGTAAGTCAAATTTTTACCCCTTTCAGATTCAAAATTAGTGTAAGACACGGTGTAAGCCGACACAGAAAATACCGAGACGGGCCATTCCTTCTTTCACCCGAATAATGCCCCTCAGCTTGCGCGCGTAGGAACACGTTGAGTACTACTCACAGAGCTCTATAGTACTACTCTTCTTCATTCAGTTATGAAGGGGTGTGGTGAGAACTGTTGTATTGTTGACATCAATGATACGCGCACAAGTCGACGGACGGAAAATGACTTATTGATTCATCTTGGTATCTCGTGTCTCGGGCTGAATGAAGAAAGACGATTCGACGTGTAAATTATCTCCCACTGGATGCCGGCAAGAATGGGGTTAATTGTTGCGCGATTCTGCCAGTCTCTCTGTGATAGCGTTCGCAGTTTTCAAAACAGGCGCTGCTAGGGTTAACCGGGTACAGCCAGGTGTTGCTCCCCTGAGGGGAGGGGATTGTTGGCCCAGAGCCTACCATTACTGACGCCATTTCCAGTTGCGTGGGAGGTCTTTACTGCCTGCACGCGCCATTGGTTCCAAAGTGAATGACGAAGCCATTCTCTCGCTGTATTGACCACAAGCGTCAACAAATTCTTACTCCTTCTCTCTTTCTCTTCATGTGTGAAAGTAAAAATAAGATATCTGGACAATATCCTGCCACTTTGAGGCCAGAAATGCCGTTGGCGTAGATTTTTCTGCTCCATTTCCACACGTCTGAGTAATAATATTATTTCCACAATACGGTTCTTTGCTCTGCTGCGCTAGGCAATGCTATGCTAATTGCTATGGCATACTATACAATATAATCAAAACATCACACTCCACTGCACTGTACTGCACTATTGCACTGTGCTATGTTGTACTGTTATTAAATTGGCATTGTTGTGTAATGTTATATAATCATCTGTGTTGTTTTTTTTCTGTCACATTTTGACTTTGCTTCGTCTTGCAGTGATCTCACAGACTTTTAAAAGAATATTTTAACTGCGTCGTATTGTACTATAATATTATTTATACTGTATGGTATTTTTTATTTTGTAGCGTATTGTATGGTATTAAACTGTCGTCTGTGGCGTTATCTGTAGTGTACCGTATTGTATTTGTATAATTGTATTTTTATATTTCTTGTGTTTTTGTGTAATTTTTAATCCCTTTTGGGAAATTCACCTTAGTGTCATTGCAACCCAGTTACAACTGGTGCAGGCACGTCGTCGCCACAGTGCAGCGCCGGTCGGCGGGCTGTCATGAGAGAGGGGGGGGGGGCAGCGGGTGGTTGGGATATATCTGATATAACTCTGCCGGGCAGAGGCCTGTTCGGCCTGCCCTTCTCGATTTCCAACTACCAAGGTATTTTTAACGTGCACAACGTGCACACGACCCCTTCGAGTTTTTCATCCTTATCCCTGAAGACTAGGTGCTCTATCCTACCTATCATAGGATCAGGGGCAAATCCCAAAATTCCAAAATGCCTGCACCGACCGGGGTGTTACTTATGTTGTACAGTATCAATCTTCTGTCAGTGAAGAGATCAGCAGGAAAGAAACGTGTCTACCGACAGGTCAAGCAATCACATGTCCAGTGATTACTATTCGCCAACAATCAGCCACCTAATTTGATCTAGATGACGGACAACACGGAGAATATAACAGTTTTACCTACATCACCACAGCAGTTACCTTCCTGCAGTCAATTTCATTCAGCTTAACATGTGGTGTGATGGACATTCCTATCTACGCCTGACCATGAATTTAAATCTGATTTCATCCAATCTAATCGAATCTAATTCTGTCTGTCTGTCCGTTTTATCTATCTATCCATCCATCCATCCATCCATCCATCCATCCATCCATCGATCCTTCCATCCATAATCCATCTATCCATCTATCCATAATCCATTCTTTCATCCATTCATCCACCAATCCACCCATCCATTTATCAATCTATTCACCCATCCATCCATCCATCCTCTCACCCATCCATCGACTCATCCATCGATTGGTCGATCCATCCATTCACCTATCCAGCCATCTATCCATTCATCCATCCATCAATCCATTCATCCATCCGTCAACCCATCAATCCATCCATCAATCCGTCCACCCATCTGCAAGCGCCTTCAAATTAGTGAGATTTCCCTGCTAGAACAGAAGACCGTGATTGTGTATGTGTGCGGAAAATATGGGCATAGAGAGAGAGAGAGAGAGAGAGGGAGAGAGAGAGAGAGAGAGCGAGAGGGGGAGGTGGGGAGAGAGAGTGAGAGAGGGTGGAAGAGAGGAGTAGAGCGTGCGAGAGAGGGGGCAGGGGAAGAGTGAGAGAGGGACAAGAGAAAGAGAAGGGGGAGAGAGAAAACCTGGGAGGCGGAAGTTCATCAGTCCAGGACATCGGCGGGTATCACAGCAGGTCTAATACTAAGTCAGATACTCTTTGCCCAATGCTGATCACGATAACAGAATCTCATTAACCAGATCAAAATAACAATGTGAAGTTGAGGTCCATACCACGTATGGTTTCCATTCATGATTAATTAATGAAATATTTAAGAAGCTTACATGACACTAGCGGAGGCCCCAGCGGTTGCCCGAAATAAACCTGCTTCCGCCCTTCATCGTATCCTTTTGCCCCTCACCACAGACTAATAAATTAACCAGACTGGAAACACGAGCTTTGGGCTGTGTCGTTTTTTTACGGATTTTCCCGAGTGGCGGCCGTATAACCTACATGGCCGCCGCTCGGGAAATTCCGATTCTAGTTCTATCTGCAGTAGAAGTTTCTTTTTCTTCGTCAAGATTGGTTGTACATGTATTAATTTCTTGGTGTGGAACCAAACTTCCGCGTTCAGTAGGCGCATCAAAATGGCATCATTCAAAATTGTAGCTATGCGGAAAGGTCGGTCACTCCCGTAAACCTAAAATGGCGGATAGTTCACGACCTTTCTCTGTTTTGTGACGTAACACAATGGGATAATCCAGTCTCGGTATTTTATTAGTCTGTGCCCTTCACTTACTCTCTCTGTCCTTTATCCTATCTTTCCGTCTCTCTCAAATACTATTTGCGGTACGCATTAGTGCGCTACGCATGCTCTTCCTGATTGAGAAAAGTGCACCGAATTGAACGCCATTGACAGGCAGTCAAATAAAAACCATAAAGGCCGAGTGAGGACACCGTGCTAGGTCGAAATGAATCGAAAAAAATATAATTTTTGAAGACTAGACACCCCAGTGTAGTGTAGGCACTTGTCAATGATCGTGTGATGCCTTGAGTATCAAAAGTGACCTGTACAAACATTTTAAACTTGTATTTCCTCTGGTTTGGTCGGTAACGGGTGACAAGGGTTTAGAAAATCTTAAAATAGAGTACTGATAACATAATATATCGCGACCTTAAGTTCTAGTTTGTTCTGTCACCATTTTCTCAAGGAAAAAAAAACAACAAACAAACAAACAAACAAAAACAAAAACAAAAACTGGAAATGTGTTAGTATGTAGATGAGGTGTAACAAATGCACACTTTGACAGCTTGTTTGAAATGTGTTGTCGCGCTTATATCAAACTGTTTCACGGTGCCCATTTCTTAACGCCATATCCACAACCGTAAAGCCGCAAAAGTTTAAAGTCAAAATTCTCAGTTGTGCAAAACGTGGAGTTGGAACAAACAAGGACGGAGGTCGGGATATGCTGAACTTGATGAAAATTATGACCCTGTCAAGTGTCATCGGCGGATACATAATGTCTCTTGTTGCATCAGCGAAACGAAAACCTGGAGTAAGTGTATGAAGGAGACCTCAGGATCACACAATATCGTCATGGTGCAAACCGTTTGGCCAAAGTCAGACTTAGGCCAAAACAGAATGTACCTGTTACGTCATTGCCCTATCCGTGGTGCATCTGTTAATGTAAAAATCATTCAAAAGTGCCAAGCCATTATCCTGGAAATAAAACTTTCTGTGCAGTGTAATGGCCTAACTCATTCATAGACGTAGGCCATTTTGATTCTGGGGTTGTTTCAGCCAACGTGAATGATGGCCACTTTTACCTAGAGTCATTTTGGCCCAAGTCTGACTGCATGGCAAAAGAATAAATAAGTTTTTTTGCGATTTACTCAGAAGTGCAAAAAATGACTTAGGCCAAAAGGTCAGCACCATGACGATATCGCACTTCTCGAAGCTTTCCGCTACTTTTTCTCGCTGCTGACCGTCAGTACACCGCCCCACCCCCTCAACAGACCAAGCAAGACCAGCAAAATGGATTGTGAAGAAGAAGAAGAAGAAGAAGAAAAAGAACGATGTAAAAACTGCACAGAATCGTCGCCTGCAAACGGACCCGGAAGTTGAATACGTCACACAATTGGTCCACAGCGAGTTAACGTTTTGTTCACGCCATGGAAGTGGAAAACAATGAGAATTGATCGGCCATCCCACGCTGATCTATCAAACTATGCCAAGTATAATTTCATGCCCACAGCTGATCCTCACAGGTCACCGCGAGTAACAATTAACCTTCTGAAACTGCACATCAATAAAATACAAAGCGGTACGTGACTGCTTGTGCTCGCCAGCATTTGGCATGCTGGGTTCTTCCGCATTTTGAATAAATTATTCAGGATGCCACATTTCATGAGTTTCACATCAAAAGTGTTCCTGCTCAGCCCACACACAAACCGGCCTCTAATGGACGTGAGCCGGAACAAGAACTGTCGATGTGTGCATTTTCAGTACGGTACTCATCCTATTACGTGACACGTAAAACAGCTGATTGAGGAAATAACTTTATGAATACTTCTGTTTGCATCTGTCCTCATTTAGCAACAACCTCAACAACAACAAGAACAGCAACAACAACGTTGTTATGCAATTATCCTGGGTTGGGGCGGCACCCCCAACACGTCCTCTCCCCTGGCTCCACGTACAAGTGTACAGTAGTACCGAATCCTGTTTGAGCCTGAGTTTTGAGTTTTACGGCCCGTCGGAGCGATGACAGCCACCTTGCATCTGTCCCCATTTAACAAAACGTCAAAACACAGAAACAATGACAACAGCAACATAGTGATGCATTTATTCTGGCCGGGGCACTCCCCCACCCCCCCCCCCGCTTCCCACCATCCCCCTTGAACAAGCGCATAGCCATACTGAATGCTGTTTGAGTTTGAGTTCGGGTTCACGGGACGTCGGCACGACAACAGCCACTTTGCGCCTATCACCGTCTTTTTGGGGGTACTTTGATTATGTTTCATGATCAGTTAAGTAGAGCTTAGAAGTGGCACAAATGAATATCCATGATAAACCTTGACGATCTAAGTCTTTGAAGTGGATTATTTTGCATGGATCAGTTCACAGGGAACACGTGTTTAGGTCTTTATTTGAGTAGGTTCCGCTGCCATTGGCATTTACACCTGACTTTTCTAGCTTTCATGTTTCTTATTCTTGTTTCTGTGTTTTATTTTAGAGTTTTTGCCCTGACAGCGGCCTTGATCGGTCGGCTCTTCACGGCTTTCAACTACCAAGGTATCTTTAACGTGCGCGACGTGTACGCGGGCCCTCCGAGTTTTTCGTCCTCATCCGAGAAGACTAGGTGCTCGATCCTACCTATCATGGGATCAGGGTCAGGATCCCCCCCTCCTCACCTCCACCCCCCCCCCACCCCGGGAAAAAAGAAATTCCAACACGCCTCCACCGACAGGAGATTGAACACGCTACCTTCGGCATAAGAGACATTCACCCTTTTTGAGGAGGGGGGGGGGGATCATAGGGAACATTTTTTTTTTCATAATTTCTTATAATCCTGCAAAAATACAGCTGGTTTAAAAAAAAAAAAATGAACTTTTTTAGTTCAAGACCCTATTTCCAGCAAATAACCCTACTAATTTCACATTCCGTGGGGGGGGGGGGGGGGTTATAATGGAGAGACCGTTGTTCGGGGAGCGTAGCATTGTACATTATAAGCCGTTGCCCGAACAGTGAAAACAACTTAACATTTTCTCTGCCACTTGGCTTTGCAGTGAGACTACATGCCACCAACCACAAATGAAAAAGAGTGAGTGTCCTGGGTCTTTCACACCCCACAAGTGTTTTAAAAAGGTTAAAGAAAGGTTTGTCTTCTGGGAACCGTGAGATGTTACAATCATAGTGAACTACAGCTGAGCAGGGAACACAAGTCAGTAGTTTCTCAACTCGGCTTTGTAATCACATTACGGTCCCTTTTAACAACATCCAAATAAGAAAGCCTGAACAAGTTCCCCAGGACCCCCCCCCCCCCACTTCCCACAACAATGCCTCAACCCCCAAGTTTGTTTTCCATACACTGGGGGGGGGGGCAGCTTTCCCTATCCATCCTCCAAGAGTGTACATGTATAACGTCGTAAGTGACCCCAAAGAACGGTAAAATATATGGTTTTTAACTCCCCCCCCCCCCCCCAACTCTCAGACACACATAAAAAGAGAACAAAAAACAAAAATATATCCCAAGTATCCGGTCTCCAAGTATCCGGTCTCCAAGTATACCCACAGGGAAACAGGAAGAGAGGCAGGCCACGGACAACATAGAGGAGAGGCATGGAGGAGGATGTGAAGAGAGGTGGCTACACATGGAATGAGTTGTCAAGGATCGCCCAGGTTAGAGACAAATGGAAGGCTGTCGTTCGTGGCCTAGACCCTGTAGAGTAGGGTGAAAGGGCGTTGATGATGATGATGATGATGATACTGTCTCCTATTACCCGGGCGTGCGTGCATGTGTGTGTATGTGTGCAAGTTTGTGTGTGTGGGTGGATATGCGCGCGGGTGTGGATGGGTGGGTATGTGTGTGTGTGTGTGTGTGTGCCTCTGTGGGGTGGATGGGTGGGTGAACTATTTCGTTTGAAAGAAAAAATGCCATTTTTGATTTTTCTTCCCAAATTACAGAGCTCTTTGTCTGTGGGAATGTTATGTAATCTGGCATTGCCCAATCAAGTTCTCTACGCTTCAAAATGTACCCGGAAATGTTTAGGCTACCCGTATTTTATATCTGATAATTTGAAGTTTGTACTTTGCCAACCCGCCAATCACCCGCCAACCCGCCAGCCTGTCAACCAGCCAACATGTGAAGATCATCGGGGCCCAGACCACACCCCTGGGGGGTTCTTCACAGGTGGTTAAAATCTTGCTAGAAAACCTGATGAGAAGGAATTTCAAAAAAGGGCTAAAAGTAAAGTCAGTCCTCTATCAGAAAATATCTACCCTTGTAGTTTTTGTACAACAGTTAGAGTATATTTTTACGTAACAACAGAGAAAGAGAGAGAGAGAGAAGGAAAAAGAGAAATAGAAAGAAATACAGAGATGAAGAAGACAAAGAGAGAGAGAGAGAGAGAGGGGCAAAGAGAAAGAGAGAGACAAAGAGAAAGTGAAAGAGAGAAAGAGAAAGACTCAAAGAGATAAGAGAAAGAGAGAGAGAAAGAGAGATAAAGAGAGATAGGGGCAAAGAGAAAGAGAGAGAGAGAGACGGAGAGAAAGAGAGAAAGAGAAAGAGATAAGAGAGAGAGACAAAGAGAAAGAGAGAGAGACGGATAGAAAGTCAAAGAGAAAGAGAGAGAGACAAAGAGAAAGAGAGAGAGACAAAGAGAAAGGGAGACAGACAGTGAGAGAGAGAGAGAGATAGGCTTTATACTTCTTGAGGCCCTAGTTTGAAGGCTCCTTGTTCAAAAGCCACACTAGCGGGCCTCACAACATTCTGAACCACAACATTACAGGGATTTGCCACCACCAAAAATTGAAACATCTTCTTAAATAATTTATTTTAATAGCAATGTATTCAAAGTGAACAATACAAATTATTTTCAAAAGGCTTTATACACATTGCACATCATTCGTTTTGATAGCTTGAAGATTGCAATATTATACCCTGGAAACAATACTGAGAGCTAAAAATCTTACTCAAATTAATTGCATTAAAAATAAATAATACATGTATGTATTTGGTTGTGGGGAACATTCATTTTATTTCAATGTACATGTTTTTATTCTAGGGGTTTCCCTTTTGATACGAAGCAAAAGTTTCTGGGGGGAACGTTTACTTCATAGTATCTGGTCGGGAGGGGGGGGGGGAATAAAGTGCTATGAAGTATTTATTCCCCCGGATCTTCTAGTTCTACTTCATAGTAAACGTTCACTCGGACGAAGTACAACGTCACCTCCCCCCCCCCCCCAAAAAAAAAATCGCACTATTTGAAAAAAAAACTGCCAAAAATCGTTCTTGATATAGAAGTAGGATTCAAGGGTTTGTATCATGACATTTCATCTAGTTTTCAAGGCTTCAAGTAAAAATGATCAAATATCTTCATTTTTTCGCGAAATGCAAGGGGTGAACTTTAACTGTGAAGTATTTGTTCTGGGTGACATTTTACTTCGAAGTATTTGTTCACTACGGGGGATCAAATACTCCATCACACCGGCTTAACATCAATATGGGCCCCTTGACAAAGCAATGGGGTTTTGCTTCGCCTTTCAAAAACTAATGTAAATTTGCATGCATGGGGTCCCATAAACCCTTGGGGCTCCTGGGTAACTCCCCGCTGTGCCTATGCCTTAAGACGGCCCTGCCACTGGAGAGTTGTTGAGGTGAGGCCAGAGTTAATTGCAGATGCCCTTTATCGTTCCAAGTAATGTTGACCCCTTCGGTCTTTCTCGATCCTTCTCGACGAAAGCCAGGAAGACTTGTTCCAGGGTTGTCTGATGGACGGAATAGCTCAGCACTCCGTAGTTGGTCCTGGTCAGTTCCATCACTTTGAAGATGCGTGACAACCGCAGGCCAGTTTCCGGCAACCGGAAGTAGATATAGCCCGGTTGTTCGTACAACATCTGACAGAAATAAAAAAACAACAAGTCTATTGCTGGCAAAAAACATGGCCGTGGTTTAGCTCAATGACTTTGAGTTTAAGTTTGAGTTTTTCTGCGCGTCGGCACGATAACGGCCACTTTGTGCCCTTCCCGGTCTATTTGGGTACACGTTCTTTTATATATTTCCTATTCAGAGCTGTCAAGCGTAACATAGAAATGAATACATTCATATAACTTTAACATATTGGTAAATTTTTTTTTTTTTTTTTTTTTACAAAAGTTGTTTTTGTATAGATCTGTAATAGGTTTTGTAAATGAGTATTAACATTTATAAAATCAAGTTTCAGAGCTTGGCCTATCTTAGTTTAGTCCCAAAAAAAAGGGCCTGGTCCTATTGGGGGGTAGGATCGAGTAGTTCTTGGAAATTGGATTTTTCTCATATTTTCAAGTCCCTGGTCCTATTGGGGGGTAGGATCGAGTACCTAGTCTTCTCGGATAAGGACGAAAAAATTCGGAGGGCCCGTGTGCACGTTGCGCACGTTAAAGATACCTTGGCAGTTGGAAATCGTAAAGAGCAGGCCGAAAGGCCGCTGCCCGGGCAAAATTGAAATTAATAGATTAAAATTTATCCATATCATCTCCCCCCCCCCCCCCCCGCCAGAACAAGAAATAATAAAACAAGTAAAGTGAGGTGTAAATGCCAAGGGCAGCGAACCTCCTAAAATAAAGACCTCAAATCTAAAAAAAGGGCCGCAAATCTGACTTGACTTGGTGCGCCTTTGGGTGAAGATTGGACTGGCTTGTTTCTCTTGGCGTCACCAGTTTTGTTCAAAAGCTGTAAAAGTGTATTAGTTCAAGGGAAACTAACCAGTCCATTGACAGGCCAAAAGTGCGTGGAGGTTTTTGTGGTCAGATGAAGGATGAAACTAAATGTATCCACTAGTGAGACTGGAACGTCTGTTCTAATATAATAATATAATTTAAAGCCGAGCCAAAATTGACGAAAACCGACTTGACTAGGTGCGCTGTTACAAGTGTTAGTCCAGGTGTTAATGTCAAACAAACAGATGTAGGTCAGGTTCAGTTAAGTTAGAGAGAGAGAGAGAGAGAGAGAGAGAGAGAGAGAGAGAGAGAGTAAGGGAGAGAAAGAAAGTAAGAAAGAGAGAGAGAGAGAGAGAACAGAGAGAAGGGCGGAGAGAGGGAGAAGAGAGAGATTGAGAGAGAAGATAATTGAAGGGGTTAGACTCTCTTTGTGAGTTGTGTTCAGCGCCACAGGCAGCAGGATTTCAGCTCCACTGTTTTTTCAAATTTTTAGAAGGATTTTATATTTATTAGACTTTGAAGTTTGCACCAAAGAGTTTCTCTTGTTTCAGTGATTCTGAGGATCTAATTTATTTCAAGATGTTTCAACATGAAGTGATTTTATTCTATGTTTTATCTTATCTTGTGGCCATTTTTAGGCTTCACTGTGCTGATTTTAACACCAACACTCAGCATAACAACATGAGTGACCCAGTTACTGACAGTAGAGAGTCAGACTATTGTGAACACACTAGTCTAAATATGACCAGCTTTGTTTACACAAGAGAACAATTGCTCCAGTGTAGAAATAACAACATCAACAAACTGCCCAAGCAGGTTTTCCAACTACTGAAAAATCTACACATCTGTAAACAGAAACACAGAAAGAGGGGAGCAAGAGGTGGGACCAGAAGAAGAATAAAATCTGTACTGAGTGAGAGAAAAATAAACAATACAGTTAAAGGCTTCCATCAAAGTGGAATAAATAAAAACAACTTGATTCCAATTGACACAAGAAACAAATTTAGAGATGTAACCTGTGGAAAAAACATTCGTATTGGGTATACTAATGCACAGTCAGCATGTAATAAGACAACAGACTTGTGTGGCATCATTGGTGACTATGACATTGACATCATGATTATCACAGAAACCTGGATCCATGAACACGGTCATGAGCATGTAATTTCTAAACTCACTCCACCGAGTTATTCTTATAAATCATTTCCTAGAAAGAACAAAAATGGAGGTGGCATTGGTATTGCCTACAAAAATACTCTCTCTTCGGCCTTGAACTTTGGTGAGAATCCTGATACTGTTACTTCATTTGAGTCTGCGATTATGACTTTGTCATTACCTCACAAGAAAATAAAATTTGTCCTGCTATATAGACCACCACCTAACAAGAAAAACAATCTCAAAACATCAGATTTTTTGACACAATTTGAAGAAATTTTGATTTTAAACAACATCGAAAAGCAGGAACTTGTCTTCATGGGTGATTTTAACTTGCATTACGACTCAAAAACATCTGCTGATGTAAATTTTATGAAACGTTTATTTCATGAACATCAAATGACACAACATGTTGAATCCAGCACACACAAATTTGGCCATATTCTTGATTGGATTGTTACTTCGTCCAAATTTACTTTTGCATCAGCGGTGGTAAATACCAACAAACTAATATCTGACCACCATTTTCTATATTTCGACATTCCTTACAAGAAACCCTTGCCAAAGACAAAGAATGTAAAATGCAGAGACGTGAAGAAAATTAACTTAGAAAATTTCAAATTAGATTTGAGAACAACGTTGGCTGACTCAGAAGACATCAATGCTGAAGTTCTGACAGAAAAAATCCAAAGCGTCTTAAACAGTCATGCTCCGGAAACATCAAGGACTGTGACCGACAGGACACCATCACCATGGTTCACGTTGGAAACAAAAGCAGCAAAACAGGCCAGGCGACGAGCAGAAAGGAAATGGAAGAAAACAAAGTTACAAATTGACAAAGAAATATACATTCACCGTAAGAAACTTGTGAATGACACCATTCGAAAAGCTAAATGTGACTATTACAACTCAAGGTTTTGTGAAATTCAAAATTCAAAACAATTTTTCAATTTGTCCAATGATTTGTTGGGCAAACAGAAAAGGATCAACCTGCCAACTTCAATAGAAAAGGAACATCTGCCTAATGCATTTGGGGACTTCTTCATGGACAAAATAGAAAAAATTAGAGACAATTTAAGTAGTTGTGATATAACTAGTGAAAATTCTGTACTTGTTGGGAATAATCTTTCTTGTTTCAGTGAAGTTACCAGTGATGAAATCAATGACATAATGTGTTCTGCTGCTACTAAGCAATGTGAACTAGATCCCATGCCCACAGACTTGTTAAAAAAATGCTTACCTGATCTTTTACCATCCATCACAAAAATTATTAACACTTCTTTATGTACAGGTGCTGTGCCAGAGACCTATAAAGTTGCACTCTTTAAACCTTTGCTTAAGAAAGTTAATCTTGACTCTGAAAACTTGAAAAAATATAGACCAGTATCTAATATTCAATTTTTATCAAAGATTTTAGAGAAAGTAATTTTAAAACAACTACTTGGTCATCTAAACAATAACGCTCTCTGTGAATCATTCCAGTCAGCATATCGTGCAAATTGTAGCACTGAAACTGCTTTATTGAGGATTGTTAATGATTTGTTTGGATTACTGGACAAGGGCTTGGTTTCGTGTTTAAACATTCTTGATCTATCAGCTGCCTTCGACACTATAGATCATGAAATTATTCTTTGCAGATTAGAAGCAACCTATGGGATCTCTGGTATAGCTCTGAAATGGTTCAGGTCCTATCTATGTGACCGAAAACAAATTGTTGTAACAGATAACATAAAATCAAAAGAATACATACTGCCATATGGTGTTCCACGAGGCTCAGTTTTAGGTCCCACTCTCTTTATTATGTACATTGGGCCCCTGTCTAATATTTTTAAAGATCATGGTTTTTATTACCATCAGTATGCTGATGATGTCCAACTATATCACCCTGGTACGACTTTAGGTCATGTTGACAATGTTATAAAAGATAGTGAAAAGGGTATTATGGACACAAAAGAATGGATGAACCAAAACAAACTAAAGCTAAATGAAGACAAAACAGAAGTTATGATTATTGGAAAGAAAAGACAAATTACTGCAATTAAAAATGTAAAATTAAATCTTGGTGAAAGCACTGTAGCAAACATGAATAAAGTTAAAAACTTAAGCACAATTTTAGAATCAGATCTCAGCATGGAAAATCAAATAAGTTCATTATGTCGATCATTAATGCTTCAATTAAAAAACATCAGCTCTATTCGTCCATTCATATCCCAAGAGGCAACTCGAATGCTTATCACTTCACTTATGTTTTCAAAGCTTGATTATTGTAACTCTCTGCTCTTTGGAATTCCGAGCAACAAAATAAAACGCCTTCAGATAATTCAGAATAATGCAGCTAGACTGATTTTTAGAAAATCAAAAAGAGAATCTGCCTCAAGCCTTATTGACCAACTTCACTGGCTTACTGTTGAAAACAGAATAAAATTTAAAGCTGCAGTTTTGGTTCACAAATGTCTTGAAGGTTCAGCTCCCTCCTATCTTTCGGAACTTTTGAAAAAACATGAGTCTGATAGATTTTTAAGATCTACTACAGAAAACAAACTGGTTGTTCCCAGGTGTAAAACATCAAATTATGGAGATAGAGCTTTTAGTTGTTTTGGTCCCTGTGTGTGGAATTCTTTACCACAAGAGGTTCGAAATTCTGCCTCTCTAAACATATTTAAAAACAGGTTAAAAACATTTCTTTTTAAAAACTGAATTTTATAGCTTGCTATGGATGTATAAAACTAGTTTGTCTGTGTGTGTGTAAGTTTATTTGAATGTGCTTTTATGATTTTTTACTGTGTACAGCGCCTAGAGCTTTTAATGTTTTAGTCCTGGCGCTATATAAATGTATATATTATTATTATTATTATTAAGAATACACTCAGATCCTTTGTAATTTTAATCCATTAAATAAAATGAGCGGATTAGAATTACAAGGGATCTAAGAGAGAAAAGGGAGAGAGAGAGAGAGAGAGAGAGAGAGAGAGAGAGAGAGAGAGAGAGGGGGGGGGAGAGGGAGAGGATAACTGAAGTGGTTAGAATAAGAAAAGATCTAAATGCCACGTGCACTTAGATCCCCTCTGATTATTGTTTATTAAATGTTCACAATTGCCTAAGTCAGTGTTTTTTTTTTTTTTTGGTAGTTTGAGATGAAATGCTCATCTTAATCAGACACTTAAGTTGCATCACTTAACAATTACATTGTTTTATTTCGCTGACATGAGTTTTTAAATGAAAACCCACATCCACCGAAACCACCATTTTTGTTACCTGTACGTACGGCTCCCAAGTTTTTTTGTTTTATTTTTGCGCTAGGGGTACGTATTTTAAAGCATTTTGTGACCCCAGAGCTAGAGACCTCCTCCCAAAATATTCCTAACAACTGCCGTAATGAATTATTCTGTCAGATTTCTTTTTGTTTTCCTCTTGTCTTGTTTTTTTCGGTTGAAAGGGTGAGAGGCAGGGCTAGGGATTCGATAAGATTTAGGATTGAGGATAAGGACGGGCTAGGATTAGGTATTTATAAGAGCATGCCCCTAACGCCAGGAGCTTGGGGACCGTACATATTTACAACAACAGTCTTTAGGCTGTAGTTGGGGGAGCGTAGTGCAATGACAAAGCCAGATAGAGAAAATACAGAGCTGTGTTCACTGTTCAGCTACAGCTTTCTATGAAAAACACAACGCTTCCCTGACAACAGCTACCACCATGTTCGAAGTAAACAGTTTTCTTTTATTTCCATAAAACCACCAAACCATGACTTAGGCAACTCTGTTATGACCGAGCATAAGGGTCACCTACTGTAGCCCCCGGCAACGCAGTGGTGATAAAGTCATACAACGTTCCAGAAACGTTCACATCTGATTCTGAACCTTCAGATTTCGCCCGTTCATATGACCTGCCAGACCTCTCAGATTCAGTCTCATCTCCTTCCGCCGTCTGAACTTCTTCAACCTGTTCTGTGGTCTCCGATTCCGGAGTTATCTTTTCGACGGTGCTGGGGCGTTCTGGGTCGGTTTTATTGGCGGCTTCTGGCACACCTCCGATGCCTATGTGAATGGTGATGGTGTACCCCTGACCAAATTTGCTCTTCAGGTACTGCGGACTCCCGAGACATTTCAGTTTGCCGCCCACTTGGATGGCAATTCTGGTACAGAGTGCATCGCATTCCTCCATGCTGGGGAAAAAAAGAGGGTGGATTTGGAGGAAAGAACTTTTTTTGAACGGGCTCATTTTCGGGGGGGGGGGGGGGGAGGAGTCGAAAGATTGAAGAAAGTAAACGAAAATCTCTACGGCGGGTTCGGGAGAGAGAGAGAGGGACAGACAGACAGACAGAGCAAGACAGACATAGACAGACACAGAGCTAGACAGACAGACAGAAAAACAGAGAGAGAGAGACTGCAAGAGAGCTGGGTATAGAAATTATAGGAAAAAAGTTAAAGGTAGTGTTGTTTGATTTCTTTTCTTTTTGTGAGGGAAGAGAAACCAAAGGAGTCAGGTCTCAAGTCTCAGATTTCAGGCCTCAGGTCTCAGGTCTCAAGTCTTAGATTTCAGGCCTCAGGTCTCAGGTCTCAAGTCTCAGATTTCAGGCCTCGGGTCTCAGGCCTCAGGTCTCAGGTCTCAGGTCTCATGTCTCAGGTCTCAGGTCTCAGGCCTCGGGTCTCAGGCCTCAGGTCTCAGGTCTCAGGTCTCAGGTTTCAGGTCTCAGGTCTCAGGTCTCAGGTCTCAGGCCTCAGGTCTCAGGTGTCAGGTCTCAGGTCTCAGGTCTCAGCTCTCAGCTCTCAGCTCTCAGGTTTCAGGTCTCAGATCTCAGCTATCAGGTCTCAGCTCTCAACTCTCAGGTCTCAGCTCTCTGCTCTCAGGTCTCGGGTCTCAGGTCTCGGGCCTCGGGTCTCAGGTCTCAGCTCTCAGCTCTCAGGTCTCAGGTCTCAGTTCTCAGCTCTCAGCTCTCAGATCTCAGGTCTCAGGTCTCAGGTCTCGGGTCTCAGGTCTCAGGTTTCAGGTCTCCTCTCAGGTCTCAGGTCCAGGGTCTCAGGTCTCAGGTCTCACGTCTCAGGTCACGGGTCTCATGTCTCAGGTTTCAGGTCTCCTCTCAGGTCTCAGGTCTCAGGTCTAGGGTCTCAGGTCTCAGGTCTCAGGTCTCGTGTCTCAGGTCTCAGGTCTCAGATCTCAGGTCTCAGGTCTCGGGTCTCAGGTTTCAGGTCTCGGGTCTTAGGTTTCAGGTCTCCTCTCAGGTCTCAGGTCTCAGGTCTAGGGTCTCAGGTCTCAGGTCTCAGGTCTCATGTCTCAGGTCTCAGGTCTCGGGTCTCAGGTTTCAGGTTTGGGTCTCAGGTTTCGTCTCCTCTCAGGTCTCAGGTCTAGGGTCTCAGGTCTCAGATCTCGGGTCTCAGGTCTCAGGTCTAGGGTCTCAGGTCTCAGGTCTCAGGTTTCAGGTCTAGGGTCTCAGGTTTCGGGGCTCAGGATGTGGGCACGATTGAACATTCTTGATTTAGGTGGAGGAGTAGAGAGGCTTTAGCTCAAGTTGCTGGACAAAATACTGAAACAAAATGTTATTGTTGCTCAAATTGCTGGACACAAAATTCTCTCACGGTTCTAGGAAGGAGATCGTGACTTGGGGTGGGGGTGAGAGATGGTGCTGTGGTTTCCAGGCCCTCCCGCAGAACACAATCGAGTTCATGCCGTCCTGGCCGCTGGCGGACGACTGACTATCAAAAGAACTACAAGACAATCTTTCGATATGATTCTGAAAATTATACTATTGTTCAACAGCCATTACCCTACAACTGCAAAAAGGACACATAAGCCCGTCTGAACCATTCTGCAACTGCTGTCACTCAAAACTACAAAGAAATGACAATTGAACCCTTCTGAATTCCAGCTCCTGCATGCTGGTGCACAAACTGTCACGTGGACGAACCTATGAGATGTCATAACTATCGTTTTTCCAGAGGCTCGGACGTTGTGGAAGACGCTCCAAAGCGCTCGCCTCGCCGACGGATCCATTCCACATGTAGGCTCATCGAGGAGAACGAAATTTGGATTTCCAATTAGGGCGATACCCGTTGACAATTTTCGTTTGGTGCCGCCACTGGAAAGAGACACGAAATGGCAAAGACATCAAGAATCAAGATATCAATTTGATAGTTCATTTATGTAACACTTTTGTTACCAGCGCTACTACTGCACCACAACACTGTTAACATTTTACGGAGTGGACCTTAACCCTTTCCCTGCTTTGTCCGGAACATTTCCCGGCTGTCTAACTTCTCTATACTGCCATGTGTCCAGAACTGTTCCGGGCCTAGTTCGTGTGCACTGCTTTCGTGATCATATGGAGACAATTCCCAAATGATGATTGCTTTGTTTTTTCTACTCATTTCCCCTAATTACTTGCGTCATTTGCGTATATTTTGAATGCGTGGAATTTATGATGTGTAATTTTTTTTTTTAGATTTGTTTGTTTTGTCCAATTTTGCACCGCGGCATATGAGTGGAAATCTTTGTGCCTGGCAAGGGATTAAAGGTTAACAAAGTTTGAAACAAAACTAACCCAGCCATATTTGAGTACTCATCACGAGCCAGCAGACTTGTCATGACAATTTTTTATCCAAACAACAGTTACTGGAGCCCTGGTACCATCAAACATTTCCCTCGGAAATACAAACGAGCAGCTGGCAATTTGGAATGATCAGAAAATTTTGTTTGAAAAGGAAAGATGAATAAATCGCTTATTATTTTTGGCCAATTGTTACGAAACAACCCGTCTGGCTAGTACATGTGTGTCAGGTAGAGCAGAATTTTTATCTCTTACACATTAAGTAGATGTTGGATCTCATTAGCAAGAACTCCACTTTGACATAACATCATTTCAAGTGTTTGTAATATTCTTACGTGAACAGTTATCCCAATGTATTACAAGCTGTCAGAACATTATCAAAAGCGCCGGAAATATGGTTTTCTTCAAGGGTTTCTCAAGTTTTTATATCGTTGTCGTTCCAACATACTCGTTTTGACTTCTTACTTCAATATTTAGCAGTCTTACTAAACAAAGAATAACATTTATTTTGTTGGTTGCCGTTATCACACAGAACTGTACAGGCGAGCGGTCATTATAATTATATTATATCCTATCCTTGCTTCTTGACTTTAAATGAGTTTGAGTCTGAGTTCAAAGGGGCGTCAGCACATTAACGGCAACGCCCGCTCCTTTCACGATTTTTTGTGTAGCTGGGTGTACCCTGGTTCTCATAGCTTGTGTGTAGCTGGCTGTACCCTGGTTCTCATAGCTTGATCAAGTAAAAATTCACAAATCAAATTGTACTTGCCCAAAGAAGGAAAACTGTTCACGTTAGAACATGACACGTGTACCTGTATGTCTTGGTTCGTCTATCTGCGTGCTCTGACATGGTGAGTAGTTCAAGAAGTTGGTCGGAGACAGGTCTTAGATCCTTCTCCGGTACCCCTCGCAGGCGACCGTACAGGTACAGCGTCTCACGGCCCGTCAGCTGCTCGTGCAGACCATCGTCTTGAGGACAGTAGCCCATATAGGATTGCACCTACAGAACAGTAACACTTAAGCTGAAAATCCAAACAGCCGACGCCAAAACTAAACCGACACGAGACTGACATAAACCATTTCGCACTGACGCAGATCTTACTTTCAGGGTCCATTAACACGAAAGGATACGTTTCGAGTTTGAGTTTGGGTTTTACGGCTCGTAGACACGATAACAGCCATTTCAAATGTCCATTTTGGGTACTCTATTTATGTTTGATATTCAGAACTTCTGAATTTCATGAACAGAATTAAATCGTTCTGTTTAAATTTTATTACATTGTTACAATTCTGAAAGTTTGTTTTGTATAAACCTGAACCAGTTTTGTAAATGCACACAAAAGTTTTCAAATAGAGTTGTAGATCTTAGGCTCTCTAGAAAAGGACAGGGCGCGTTGCGGGGCCACGTCAAAAAGTAATTCTTTCATGGATCTGCAGGCATAGAGCTTTCTTCGGATATGCATGGAATATACACTTTTCGTTAAAATATGTTTTATTGATGTGGTATGTGGTATTTTGGGATTCAGTATTTTGTCTTAAAGGAGCGTAGGAGCGTGTTCCAATCACAGTGCTTAACTGTGAGCGACAGTTAGACTGACCGCCCCCAAGACCGTGGGAGGATGGGAAAGAATCGTATAAAACCCCGGGCCTGTCAAGCCCCAAGCACTGCGTCTCTTCCCCCAGTCGAGAGCAGGTGTGTGTGTTATTGAATAAATGTCTTTTGTGCCCTACAATAGACTTATATTCTTCTTTGACAGGTACGTGCTCTTTAATACTTATAATACTGTTCTTGCTGATTTTAAGATGATAATATCAGATGCTATCAGATATTTACAATGAGTGTAACTCTGTAAACAATAGATGTATTTTCCTCATAAGTATATTAGACTCTGGAAGTTATGAAAGAGTTCTGTGGTTATGCTGTTTATATTGTTTTAGATACATGTAGCCTACTGAAATGCCGTATACTATTAGCCTAACCGAGCAGAGTGTTTGCTCACAAATGTTATGTTAGATCGACGACCACGATATTAGTGCGTACTGAATGTTTAGAAGTCTTTAGATAATATTGATCTCTTTTTCTCTCTCTCTCTCTCTCTGATATCGCACATCTCATGTTGTGTTTATTATCTTCACTCTTGATTTATTTACGTTTTATACATGTATTATTATTATGCTAGTCGTGTTAGCTATGCCACGTGACATTACACGTATATTCGTCTTGTTAATTGGTATACTGTTACACGACTGCGTCTCTTCCCCCAGTCGAGAGCAGGTGTGTGTGTTATTGAATAAACGTCTTTTGTGCCCTACAATAGACTTATATTCTTCTTTGACAGTGTGAGCAGTTTTACCGCCCTGGCACGAACCGAGTGAATGTTGCGGCCTAACCAGCCGCAGTAACAAGAGTGAAACCCCCATCAATGGTTCATCTACACCACACCTTCACCCCCACCAGCCACATCTTGTTACATTGACATTTGGAAATTGCATGCCAGAGTTTCTTCCCGTGAGCATCAAGACGGTGTGTGAGGTGGGTATGACTCAGTCGGAAACTACTAAGGACAATTTGATCCCTCCGATTTGGTCGAAAGGCACGAGTCCACTGTCCAAATGCTTGTAGTTTGTTATTCCCACCGTATCTGCCATCTCGATTGAATGCATTCATTTATTAATAGCACCGGCTTGATAACGCCTGAGTGAATGTAACCATGGAACTCAGTTGACTTTGTGCAGGAAAGATCACAGGCCTTGAAAACAGACGGCTCCAGGGACCAAATGTCACTGGGAGCATCCTCATTATCTAATTCGGATGGCAAAACAGCATGCCTGAGCTTCAACCCAAAAACCTCCACCTTTACCTATGATATTCCGGCAATCAACTTGGCCTTAAATCTTATATCCAATTTCCCATCCGTACGCTTTATAATCTTCTCTCTTTCACTGTTGTCTCCATGTTTAAAGACCCAAGATATCGAACATTTATGTAAAACAAAATCAGGCTTCAAACAATGACGTCAGATGTCAAACAATGATGTCATATGTCAAACAATGATGTCAGATGCTAAAAAATGATGTCAGATGCCAAACAATGATGTCAGATGTCAAATAATGATGTCAGATGTCAAACAATGACGTCAGATGTCAAACAATGATGTCAGATGTCAAACAATGATGTCAGATGTCAAACAATGATGTCAGATGTCAAACAATGATGTCAGATGTTAAACAATGATGTTAAATGCCGAGCAGACGTGTCAGATGTCAAACAATGATGTCAGATGTAAAACAATGATGTCAGATGTCAAACAATGATGCCAGATGTCAAATGCCAAACAATAATGTCAGATGCCAAACAATGATGTCAGATGCCAAAGAATAATGTCAGATGCATAACAATGATGTCAGATATCAAACAATGACGTCAGATGACAAACAATGATGTCAGATGCCAAACAATGATGTCAGATGCCAAACAATAATGTCAGATGCATAACAATGATGTCAGATATCAAACAATGACGTCAGATGCCAAACATTGATGTCAGATGTCAGATAATGATGTCAGATGTCAAACAATGATGTCAGAAGCCAAACAATGATGTCAGATGTCAAATAAGGATGTCATATGTCAAACAATGATGTCAGATGCTAAAAAACGATGTCAGATGCCAAACAATGATGTCAGATGTCAGATAATGATGTCATATGTCAAACAATGATGTCAGATGCCAAACAATGAAGTCAGATATCAAACAATGACGTCAGATTAAAAAAATTATTTCAGATACCTAACAATGATGTCAGATGTTAAAAAATGATGTCAGATGCCAAACAATGATGTCAGATGTCAAATAATGATGTCAGATGCCAAACAATGATGTCAGATGCCAAACAATGATGTCAGATGCCAAACAATGATGTCAGATGCCAAACAATGATGTCAGATGTCAAATAATGATGTCAGATGTCAAACAATGATGTCAGATGCCAAAAAATGAGGTCAGATATCAAACAATGGCGTCAGATGTCAAACAATGACGTCAGATGACAAACAATGATGTCATATGTCAAACAATGATGTCAGATGTCAGATAATGATGTCAGATGTCAAACAATGATGTCAGATGCCAAACAATGATGTCATATGTCAAACAGTGATGTCAGATGCTAAAAAACGATGTCAGATGCCAAACAATGATGTCAGATGTCAGATAATGATGTCAGATGTCAAACAATGATGCCAGATGCCAAACAATGATGTCAGATATCACACAATGACGTCAGATTAAAAAAATTATTTCAGATATCTAACAATGATGTCAGATGTTAAAAAATGATGTCAGATGCCAAACAATGATGTCAGATGTCAAATAATGATGTCAGATGCCAAACAATCACGTAAGATGTCAAACAATGATGTCAGATGTCAAACAATGATGTCAAATGCCGAACAAAGGTGTTAGATGCCAAACAATGACCACAGATGTCAGACAATGACGTCAGATGTCAAAAAATTATTTCAGATGTCTAACAATGATGTCAGATGTTAAACAATGATGTCAGATGCCAAACAATGATGTCAGATGTCAAATAATGATGTCAGATTGTCATGATTCAGATGTTATTAAAACTCACGCAGAGAGTGAGTTGTTTTTTACCAGGGCCATGAAAAATTGGCTGGTGGCCTTGAACGGTCCTCGCCAAATTATAGTTGGTGAGTAAATAAATGTAAAGTTAAACGGTTAGATTCACGCTTGTTGGTTTTAATGTTCGTGATTAATAAGTAATGGAGTAGGGGTGAAACAAGGTGGGGATAGTTGACATTGTTAAGTATGACTAGACAAGTTTTTGCACGTTAACTGGCTGGTAGAATAGTGCAGACGTATTACTACAATTAAAATGGTGGGAGGTTTCGACCTATGAGATAGCTGAACTAATTGGGCCAGCGGACTAGCACGCTGGGTAGTTAGATAGTATAAGACATCGTGTAACGTTCAGATTTGGTGAATACAGACGAGCAGAAGCATCGCGTCGTGAAGTATCTCCGGTTGACCAGTACCTGAACTGTGTGCTTTGAAGACAAGAAGTCCTTGCTAACGGACTGACTGAGCTCTAGAAAGAAAGGTCTGAGTGGGCTGACCTTTGAAAGCCCACGCTGCGCTATATTGATGTTCGCGCCTACCAGTAGGCGTGAGCAATGGTAATATATCTTATTTATTCAAGTATAATAGAGATCGGAGATAGAGAGAGAACTACAGCCTCATAGGAAGACTAAGGAAACCCCAGCTGGCACTCGACCACGAGTGTCCTGTATCATAGATCTATTGCCATAGTATGATTGGAATAATATAGCACATTGTTGATGAATTGAATAGTGATTGTGCATAAAATATAGTCTTTTGGCAACTGCTTAAATTACCTACAAGCCGAAGAGTGCTTCTGTAGGCTTTGAACGTACTGGGCTCTCCTAACATTTAAGCCCATATGATTTATGGAGAGTTTGCCTGGCGACTGGCCAGTGGCGACTCAACTGTCACTTTAAATTGATATCTAGTTTCGTATAATATACCTATTTGCTATTGATTGTAGTACCTCCATAGTTACATGAATATCATTGGTTAAGTTATTAATTAGAGTCTTTTTGGTTTGAATATACCCCTATTGTCTTTTGTTTTGTTATTAATATTTATGTAAACTATGGCCTGACCGGCCTGACATATATACGCTCTAGTTATTTAATACTTTTCTTGTGTGGTTGTGTCCGAGTGTGAGTTAGCTGCCTCTCGTGCAGTCGTAACATCCTCAAGACCCTAACTCTGCTCGTGACACAGATGTTAAACAATGATGTCAAATGCCGAACAAAGGTGTCAAATGTCAAACAATGATGTTAGATGCCAAACAATGATGTCAGATGTCAAACAATGACGTCAGATGTCAAACAACTATTTCAGATGTCTAACAATGATGTCAGATGTTAAACAATGATGTCAGATGCCAAACAATGATGTCAGATGTCAAACAATGATGTCAGATTCCAAACAATGAGGTCAGATGTCAAACAATGATGTCAGATGTCAAACAATGATGTTAGATGTTAAACAATGATGTCAAATGCCGAGCAGACGTGTCAGATGTCAAACAATGATGTCAGATGTAAAACAATGATGTCAGATGTCAAACAATGATGCCAGATGTCAAATGCCAAACAATAATGTCAGATGCCAAACAATGATGTCAGATGCCAAAGAATAATGTCAGATGCATAACAATGATGTCAGATATCAAACAATGGCGTCAGATGACAAACAATGATGTCAGATGCCAAACAATGATGTCAGATGCCAAACAATAATGTCAGATGCATAACAATGATGTCAAATATCAAACAATGACGTCAGATGCCAAACATTGATGTCAGATGTCAGATAATGATGTCAGATGTCCAACAATGATGTCAGAAGCCAAACAATGATGTCAGATGTCAAATAAGGATGTCATATGTCAAACAATGATGTCAGATGCTAAAAAACGATGTCAGATGCCAAACAATGATGTCAGATGTCAGATAATGATGTCATATGTCAAACAATGATGTCAGATGCCAAACAATGAAGTCAGATATCAAACAATGACGTCAGATTAAAAAAATTATTTCAGATACCTAACAATGATGTCAGATGTTAAAAAATGATGTCAGATGCCAAACAATGATGTCAGATGTCAAATAATGATGTCAGATGCCAAACAATGATGTCAGATGCCAAACAATGATGTCAGATGCCAAACAATGATGTCAGATGCCAAACAATGATGTCAGATGTCAAATAATGATGTCAGATGTCAAACAATGATGTCAGATGCCAAAAAATGAGGTCAGATATCAAACAATGGCGTCAGATGTCAAACAATGACGTCAGATGACAAACAATGATGTCATATGTCAAACAATGATGTCAGATGTCAGATAATGATGTCAGATGTCAAACAATGATGTCAGATGCCAAACAATGATGTCATATGTCAAACAGTGATGTCAGATGCTAAAAAACGATGTCAGATGCCAAACAATGATGTCAGATGTCAGATAATGATGTCAGATGTCAAACAATGATGCCAGATGCCAAACAATGATGTCAGATATCACACAATGACGTCAGATTAAAAAAATTATTTCAGATATCTAACAATGATGTCAGATGTTAAAAAATGATGTCAGATGCCAAACAATGATGTCAGATGTCAAATAATGATGTCAGATGCCAAACAATCACGTAAGATGTCAAACAATGATGTCAGATGTCAAACAATGATGTCAAATGCCGAACAAAGGTGTTAGATGCCAAACAATGACCACAGATGTCAGACAATGACGTCAGATGTCAAAAAATTATTTCAGATGTCTAACAATGATGTCAGATGTTAAACAATGATGTCAGATGCCAAACAATGATGTCAGATGTCAAATAATGATGTCAGATTGTCATGATTCAGATGTTATTAAAACTCACGCAGAGAGTGAGTTGTTTTTTACCAGGGCCATGAAAAATTGGCTGGTGGCCTTGAACGGTCCTCGCCAAATTATAGTTGGTGAGTAAATAAATGTAAAGTTAAACGGTTAGATTCACGCTTGTTGGTTTTAATGTTCGTGATTAATAAGTAATGGAGTAGGGGTGAAACAAGGTGGGGATAGTTGACATTGTTAAGTATGACTAGACAAGTTTTTGCACGTTAACTGGCTGGTAGAATAGTGCAGACGTATTACTACAATTAAAATGGTGGGAGGTTTCGACCTATGAGATAGCTGAACTAATTGGGCCAGCGGACTAGCACGCTGGGTAGTTAGATAGTATAAGACATCGTGTAACGTTCAGATTTGGTGAATACAGACGAGCAGAAGCATCGTGTCGTGAAGTATCTCCGGTTGACCAGTACCTGAACTGTGTGCTTTGAAGACAAGAAGTCCTTGCTAACGGACTGACTGAGCTCTAGAAAGAAAGGTCTGAGTGGGCTGACCCTTGAAAGCCCACGCTGCGCTATATTGATGTTCGCGCCTACCAGTAGGCGTGAGCAATGGTAATATATCTTATTTATTCAAGTATAATAGAGATCGGAGATAGAGAGAGAACTACAGCCTCATAGGAAGACTAAGGAAACCCCAGCTGGCACTCGACCACGAGTGTCCTGTATCATAGATCTATTGCCATAGTATGATTGGAATAATATAGCACATTGTTGATGAATTGAATAGTGATTGTGCATAAAATATAGTCTTTTGGCAACTGCTTAAATTACCTACAAGCCGAAGAGTGCTTCTGTAGGCTTTGAACGTACTGGGCTCTCCTAACATTTAAGCCCATATGATTTATGGAGAGTTTGCCTGGCGACTGGCCAGTGGCGACTCAACTGTCACTTTAAATTGATATCTAGTTTCGTATAATATACCTATTTGCTATTGATTGTAGTACCTCCATAGTTACATGAATATCATTGGTTAAGTTATTAATTAGAGTCTTTTTGGTTTGAATATACCCCTATTGTCTTTTGTTTTGTTATTAATATTTATGTAAACTATGGCCTGACCGGCCTGACATATATACGCTCTAGTTATTTAATACTTTTCTTGTGTGGTTGTGTCCGAGTGTGAGTTAGCTGCCTCTCGTGCAGTCGTAACATCCCCAAGACCCTAACTCTGCTCGTGACACAGATGTTAAACAATGATGTCAAATGCCGAACAAAGGTGTCAAATGTCAAACAATGATGTTAGATGCCAAACAATGATGTCAGATGTCAAACAATGACGTCAGATGTCAAACAACTATTTCAGATGTCTAACAATGATGTCAGATGTTAAACAATGATGTCAGATGCCAAACAATGATGTCAGATGTCAAACCATGATGTCAGATTCCAAACAATGAGGTCAGATGTCAAACAATGATGTCAGATGTCAAACAATGATGTCAGATGTTAAACAATGATGTCAAATGCCGAACAAATGTGTCAAATGTCAAACAATGATGTCAGATGCCAAACAATGACGTCAGATGTCAAACAATGACGTAAGATGTCAAACAATTATGTCAGATTTCTAACAATGATGTCAGATGTTAAACAATGATGTCAGATGTCAAACAATGATGTCAGATGTTAAACAATGATGTCAAATGCCGAACAAAGGTGTCAAATGTCAAACAGTTCATGTCAGATGCCAAACAATGTCGTCAGATGTCAAACAATGACGTCAGATGTCAAACAATTATGTCAGATGTCTAACAATGATGTCAGATGTCTAACAATGATGCCAGATGTTAAACAATGATGTCAGATGTTAAACAATGATGTCAAATGCCGAACAAAGGTGTCAAATGTCAAACAATGATCCCAGATATAAAAAAAATGATGAAGGATGTCTAACAATGAAGTCGTCTGTTAAATCATCTTGAAGAAAATAATTCTCTCGTGGATCTGCAGGCATTATGCCGTACGTCTTCGGATATGTGTGAAATGTATGAAGTCTGTTAAAACAGGGTTGACAGTTAGCCCAAGAGTAAAAAGCTATGAGTACGGTGGATGTGACCCAGAGGAAGTTTACTAAGGACAGTTTTATCTCTCCCATTTTGCCGTGAGGCGTGAGTCTACAGTTTATACTTTCTTCCTTGTTAGTTCATCCCGTCTTTCCTGAGAATCTCATTTTTGATATAATTATCTATAGCTGAAAACCAAATCTCATGAAAACCATCCTGCAAGGAAAAATAGAATCAAAGAGAAAAAGAGGAAGACCATCAATCACATACGATAGCAACATCAAAGATGTCAGCAACTTATCAGTGCAAGAGATGAGTCAGAAATGTGAAGATCGCAGCCAATGGAACACCTTTGTGTCCTCACGCGCGAAGGCAAACTTCGAAAACGGAGATGCCCACAGGTGACAGGTGACAGGTGAGGATATATAGCTGGCTTAAAACTCAGTCTGCCCGAACTTCAGCTGTTCTGGCAGCAGCTTCAACACTTCCTTGGCGAGGGGGTCTGCCCTCTCATTTCAGTTGATGACGTGGCCAGGGATCCAGCAGAGGCCAGTTTCGTTCCCCCGCCGGACGGAGCGTGAATGTTGCAATTTGCTGATGTAATTTGGCAGCTTGTACAGATCAACACCAGTCCTTCTATGCTTTGTAATGTTTCATTCTAAGGCTTTTTCCCTTCTTTTTTTTTACAACGGAATCTAGCGAGTCTTCATTGTAGGACGCCATGTTCGTTGTTTGTAGTGGACGTGTAAAATGGTTACCAATAATATTTAAGGCGAGATTAATTGCATGCATTTCTGCAGTAAATACATGTAGCATACATTATGCTTTGGGATTAACACCGAGTTCGTAAATGAGGCGGCATCCATCGTGAATGAGCGGGTGAATGTGTGAAGGCAAATATAAGTCAGTAAGTCATTGAGAAGCAAGGCAAGAGGGGCAGGTAGTGATCGAGTGAGTATACAATTTAAGCCAATATAATATCTCACCTTTTTAATGTCATGACGAATACTCTTCCCCAGTAAGTAAGAGTGACCACTTGTGATTTTGATGTCCCCGGTCAACATTTTAAAAGTTGTCGATTTGCCCGCCCCATTCTGACCCAGCAGACCAAAACATTCACTCTGTGGCATACCAACACTTGTGCCATACACGGCTGTGAAATCACCGTACTTTTTGAGCAAATTTTTCAAAATGAGAGCATCTGAAAAGATATTAATACCACACTCTAATGCTTTGGGATTTCATATTGTAAACTATTTCGCTCTGCTCTGACAATCTAGAATAAATTGTATAAACTGTATATATTAAGAATATATAAATCAACTTAGAAGGTTTCAGCGCCCTTCGGGAAAGACAAAAAGGACAAGGTGTGCTGAGTGACACGTCAGACAAAATTATTTCGTACATCCAGGCGATCTTTTTCCCAAATTGGTTTTTCAAGTGGATGATGAAGATGATGATGATGACGATGATGATGATGATGACAGGAAGCAGACAGAATCCTAGCACACCTGCCGGCCATCCCCATAGCTTCTCCTCTCCTCACTTTAGGATCCATTTGGGTTTTTTTCCCTCGTTATTGCCCCAGTGGTCTACAGGTGGAGGTAACTCATAATTAATATGGCATCAGCAGCCACCGAAACTGGGGTGAAAAATGTTCCCGAACTCTAGCAGTTCATAGCTGAAGGATTAAGTGCTGGAACCGACAGCAAACATGTCAGAATTCTTCTGTTCTCTAAGCCGAGGTTCTCAACAGGGATGATTTTGAGTTTCAGGGGGGGGGGGGGGGCAAAAATAACGACAGGGGAAAATAGGGGGGGGGGAGTGAGGGGGGTGGGGGGCAAAATAATAATTTTCTAACCAGGGATTACAGTTTTGCACACTATCTTAACTAGTATTTCGGTTGTTTTTGGAATAAAATCATTTTATTTATGCCCATTGTTAGATAAAAATTATGTCAAGTACAGGTTGTGTAATCTCCTTAGCCATTCAATAAATTGCTAGTGGATCCAAATGATCGCAGATGGAGGATTACTATAGAGTAAAGACCAGCCGGTGACCAACATAATTTCAGTTGCAACAGAGATAGCACGCATCAATGATGGCATCAAAGCTTCTCAGACTTCTCATAGGTGCCAGTGTACCTTTACGTGCATGTAAGGGTGGGGAAAGATGTATGTGTGTGTGGGGGGGGGTGAAGAAAATTAGGGTGCCAAAGCGGGGGGGGGGGGAGAGGGGGGGAGGGGAGAGGGGGGGGGGGGCTATTCCCTGAAAAAATGTTGAGAGCCACTGCTCAAAGCTAATTACGCACCTGTCTTAAAGAGTTCAGGTAAAGGTGTGGAGGCAATTCTTTTGCGTTCAGCTTGCACGTCAAAGTCTTCACCATCTTCTGCAAAAGAGTCGTCTGGAGGATCTTTCTTTGACTGCAGCATGTACCTGTAGGCAAAACCTTGTCTGGGTCACTTCCGTTATCAAACCGGTATAAACCGATCCATTCACCGGTCCATCTTTTTGGGTTTGAGTTTAAGTTTCACTGCGCATGGGCAAAATAACGGCCACACTGCACCTTTCACGTTCCTTTGGGGTACTTCATTCATGTTTTAGTATTTAGAGCTTCATCAATGTAATTTTTCTTTTCATTTATGTTTTGGTATTTAGAGCTTCATCAATGTAATTTTTCTTTTCATTCATGTTTTGGTATTTAGAGCTTCACATTTTTCTTTTCATTCATGTTTTGGTATTTAGAGCTTCATCATTGTAATTTTTCTTTTCATTCATGTTTTGGTATTTAGAGCTTCAACAATGTAAATTTTACAAACACAATAAATTAAATAATGCCACATAAACTTCATTGGTATATTTCTCAATAATTTTTCCGTGCAAACTTGGAAAGAATTTAGTAAACCGGTATAAGCATTTTTAAGTCAAGTTACAGATCTCAGCCTCTTTCAGAAAGGACAAGACGTGCTGTGGCAATCTGGATCCGCACCCCCTGCATTCTGTTTCCGACAAGTCTTCAGGATTTCGGAAGATTTTTAACAGAAACATTTTCGTAGTTTTTTACGAGGGCTGAACGATGCTTTTTTGTCGAATACAAGTCCAAGAAAGTTGCTTTCCCCTTTCACAGGATGTGAAAAGGTCCTTGTGAAATTTTCATTTTTACTTAAATGGACGAAGACGGTTTTCATAGAGCAACATTAAAAAAGCCTTTGTATCTGCCCGCTGTACGTCTTTCACGTTTTTTTTTTGTACCTTTCTAAACTTGATTCTCAGAACTTGATCCATGAAAATTCCACTAGAAAGATTGTAACAGGAAAAACACCGATATAAAATAACACCATGTAAATATGTTACAACATTTCTATATAATAAAGCTACAACAAAACCCCTAATAGTCCTATGGACACGGAAACTACACAACGCACCGACCTGAAATTTGGCACAAAGAATTATGGGATAGCGAACATTGTTCCTATCGCTATACACAAACAAAACCGTTGGTTATTTCTGAGTTAATCGGTAAATGCGGTTATAATTAGAGACTAAATTCACGAGAGCGTTTGATCCGAAATTTACGATCAATAAGATATTGATGTATGTTTCTAATAATAGCCCACTTCCGCCTACACATGACGTTATCACTTCCTGTGATATGTTCACTAACAAACAAACTAACCCGTGCGCAAATCATTGCCATTTGACGGATGCTGACGGAATGCGCAGGATGTCAACACGCAAAGGGAGAGCAGTAAAACTCATCTAAAAACAAACAAACAAACAAACAAAAATAAAATAAAGCTAAAGGAACAGGCAAAATGAAGCAGGTCCATAATAATCACCCAGAACTGAAACTAATAAATCGATTTATCCCGGACAGGGCCGGGCAACTCAGCTAGTGTTAAATAAACTTGTAGGTTCAGCGTCTCTCGGGAAGGATTATCATGCGTTGCGGGCCAACGTCAGAAGAAATTCTTTCATGGAGCTGCAGTCATAGCGCCTTCATCGGATATGCACGGAATCTACACGTGCAGTTAATATATTATGGTTCACCAATAGATGGCAGTTACATGCTCTACATTTTGAAAGGGGATGGGGTGGAAGGTCCTTCCCCGAGAGGAACAGAAACGGTGTGTGGGGTGGGTATGACCCACACTGTAGCTTGATTTTCAGAACTTGATCAGTTAAAATTAAAAAGAAGGTAAGGCAAGGAGAAATATAAGAGTGAAATTTGAAATTTCGCTGTGCATTCCCATCCTGTGTGAAATCCCATTCAGTGTACAATTCCTTTCTCGGTACAATCCCACTCTATGTTCAATCAACGATATCCTGTGAGCAACCTATCCTGTGTACAACCTCATTTTGTGAACAAACCCATCCAGTGCATACTCCTATCCTGTGTAAAGTCATATCCCATGTACAGCCTCATCCTGATAAATAACCCCATCCTGAGAACAACCCCATCTTGTGTACAGCCCCACCTTCTATCCAATCCCATTCTCCATAATTATAGCCCCACTCTGTGCACAATCCCATCCTGTGTACAATCCCATTCCGTGTACCTCCATTCCTTTCTGTGTGCATCCCACTCAGTGCACAATCCCACCCTCTGTACAATTCCATCCTGTGTACATCCTATCCTGTTTACTATCCCATCCTGTGTCACCGTGCTCTGTTTACAATCCCATCCCGTGTACCTCCAGCCCATCCTGTGTACAATTCCACTCCGGGGACAATTCACCATGTGTACATGTACATGCCCTTCATGTGTACAATACTTGCCATAATGTCCTAATAACGTTGTAGTCGTGAAGAATGACGAGGATGAAGTAAGCAGGAAACATGACGGCGAGGCTGACAAAAGGCTTTGTTAGGTTGGAGTTAATAACCAATGTGACATTGTCTTCGAAGTAGTCACTGAAACTCCCTGCAGCAAGTCCAACAATGAAAACATTAACTGATATAAAAGTTTGTACGGGTTTGAGTTTGTTTGGGTTTTATGACCCATCGGCACAAAAACGGCCACTTTGCGCACTTCACGGGCTACTTGGGTGCACGTTCTTTATTTATGTTTCGTATTCAGAGCTGTTAAGTTTGACAATAGAACTAAATACATTCATGTAATTTTATTATATTGGTAAAGTTCTGAAAAGCTGGTGTGGTAGGGATCTGAAAAAGCGGTTTTGTAAATGAGTATAAAAGTTTTAAATCAAATTGTAGATCTCAGCCTCTGTTAGAAAGGACAGGATGCGTTGCAGGTCCACGTCAGAAAATAATTCTTCCATGGATCCGCAAACAAAGTGCTTTATTCGGATGCGAATGAAGTCTATATATTAAGGAAAATTGCATGACAGCAATTTCAGCCATTAGTTTGTTTCACCTGGCATCACAGAACCTGTGCTCTTTCAACATTTGGAATTTCATTAATTCGTATTCACACGGAAGTTTCAGGGCCACATAATTCCCTCCCTAAGGAGTTTCAAATCTTTGTAAGTGCGCAAAATGTGCAAGTGCCGAGCCAAAAAAAATTGACAAACCTTTGCAAGTAAGCTTTCTCAACTGCCGTGCCAAATTAAAAAAAAAATAAAAACAAGTCTTTGCAAGTGTGCATGCTCCGCCGCCGTGTACGTGGGTGTCCAGCAATCGATATTACAATTTTCGATGACTCAAATGAAATAAACCAATTATAAAATCCACCAGGACCACCAAAATTAAATGCGACTTAAATGTAAAATTTAGGCTCACGTGCACGCCGTGCACGTCAAAGATTCCTTGGCAGCTGAAAGAGGAGAAGAGCAGGCCGAACAAGGACGGTGCCGGGGCAAAACTAAAAAAAAAAAAAAAAAACTTATCCGTATCACAAAAACACACAAAAACAAACAAGAACTAGAGAACCAGCGACAAGGGACAGAGAGGTGCAAATGCCAAGGGCAGGGATACTCAGAAAACAAAAACCTCAACACCTCAACACCTCAACACCTCAACACCTCAACACCTCAACACCTCAACAACACCTCAACACCTCAACACCTACTCTCCTACTCCTATCTCCTACTCCTATCTCCTACACCTATCTCCTACACCTATCTCCTACTCCTATCTCCTACTCCTATCTCCTACTCCTATCTCCTACTCCTATCTCCTACTCCTATCTCCTACACCTATCTCCTACAACTATCTCCTACTCCTACCTCCTACTCCTATCTCCTACTCCTATCTCCTACACCTATCTCCTACTCCTATCTCCTACTCCTATCTCCTACTCCTATCTCCTACACCTATCTCCTACACCTATCTCCTACTCCTATCTCCTACTCCTATCTCCTACTCCTATCTCCTACTCCTATCTGCCCCATCAACTCTCCCTCGCCCGTAAATACCAGTTATAATGGATACAAAAATGCCTTTTGAAATTCTTCCCCTCAATTTCCTTGCAAATTTCCTTGAAAACTTTTTGTATTTCAAAAAACATTTCTTGTACGCAATCTTGGATGTTCTGATCAGTAACTCCACAGCCAATGTGAGTTTTTGACAGGGGAAATTTCTTTCATGTTTTTGGAATATGACAAAACATTGAATTTAAGAGGTAATTTACCAGGCCCGGTCAAACACAGTCAGACGCTGCCAGCAAAATGTACGCCAAGAAATAAAGGCAGCGTTCACTGTATCTGACTGGGCTTAGTATGATAGGGTCTTCCTGAAGTTACCAAGAAAATATTAGAAATGATGGTGTGCACTTCTTGTTTTGCCAGCAGCTGATGGATTTCTGTAGTCTCGCTCTCCCTAACTTCATTTTTGTTTCTTTGTTTTGTTTTATAAGAAGCACTAGTGGCTCTAGTCATAGCAATTTACATGTATCTCAAGGACTGCCAGATTCGGGAGAGAACAGAGTGACGTCTTCTCCCTGCTAAAACAGAGAGCACTCTCCGTCATCAGGTTCAACCAGCTTCTTGGGTTTCAGGCATGCTGAGACGACGCGCTATCAGCTGTTCATGCTAACAGGCTTCACCAAGTTTACCCAAAATTCCCAAATTCTCTGACCTTAACCTGAGACTTAACATTGCATTTCGTACCAGTCAGTTGAAATGAGTAGTCTGAGCTTTACTCGTGGCCAGTTGTTTGCCTCACCTTCTCCACTCATCACTCTTTTTGATGGCTGACCTACATTCAAGTAGCTGGGTTTTCATCAAAATACTGTTTTCTACTATTGGTTTACTAGGGGAATGACACGCTTGCAGCTGGCTAGCTTTTTGTTGCCTTATTCCGCCTGGAGAACGATGGTTTTGGGTGGTCTAGGAAAAAAACAACTAAGAAGTGACGCTTCCAACAGTAATACAACCTCACGAGACTTCCATAGAAAATTCACTGAAGAAAAAAAAAAACCGCTTCCAAAGTACTTCCCACTTCCGCAATAAAGACGACAAATTAAAAAAAATTAAGCAATAAGACTTAATAAAACCACTGCCATGAACTGAATAAGATTCTATTAATTGTCCATAATATTATTTCTTCCGCAATTACAAATTTCAAAACATGTTCTCTAACTATTCTAAATTCTGTGTGAAACACCAAAGTAAGTGATGCAACTCTCAGTCCACTATCATTATCTAAGTTCAACTCTAGCAGTATGTACTTCCTAAAGGAATCATTGTGAATCCTGTGGATGTCGCCATATTAAAAAGCTGAGACAGCCACGACTCTAGGCTGCATTACTCTGCCAGCAGGCAGCTCAGCTAGTTGCCTTGCCTGTGGTTCGCGCTAAACGCTGTGCCTGCCAGGCAACTGAAGGGACTTGTGCAACTGAGCGCCCCTGAAAATAACAAACTCGCTTTTTGCCATTTCCAACTGACATGGCCATAGCTTTACTCACGAGGTGAGCAGTACACCGTCCGAGTTACTAAGGCTCCCTCTTTTGTCTAATATTTAATGCCCTTGCAAAATAATTTTTTATTTTATAATTTATCATAAGTTGCATTTATCGAACTCATCCAGTTTGCCTTTACGTAGACACCAAAAAAGCCTATTTCCTGTCTTCACTACCGTATACATGTTAGTGTCATCGATTCCACAGGAGATCTGAAAACATTATTACACTATTATGGTATTAACCCCCCCCCCCCCCACGTCTCAATAGACTCTTGCCTCAAAACAATACTCACACTATTGAGTTCAGACTTAAATGCACACTACAAGCACTTTCGTCTCATCTTATTCTATCTAGTATCTGTGTTCGCACTGACCCGAACATTTCCACAAAATATGCGTTCCTGGGACAGCCGAGTTCGATGGCTTTGGCAATGCAGAGTTGGGACATTGGCGCATGTTAAGTGGCTAATGATGGCTCGGGGTTAAGATTTTAAGATGAGTGGACTTACAACTTGGTGCATTCTTTACTTTCAGCCTTAGGGAAGTGAGAGTTATGCAGAGGATGCACAAGGTCAAGTTGTAGATCGGACTCGTGATGGTGAAGAGAATGTCGATGGTGTCTAGAACATTGGATTGCGTGCCCTCGGCTTTTGCCATTCCCTTCACAGCCACGATCATCAGCGAGCCCATCATTCCTGTGTGAGGGCAGAAATCACAACTAATCAATAATACAGTCAAGGAACTGTTTCCAAAACAGATGAACTGTCCTTCTGAATTCGGGTTTACGACCTATCTTTTCTACATGGCGTCCTGTTTGAGATTTATTTAGAAAGAGAATACATCGACATATGAACGGCCACGTATCGCTGGGAGAAAGCACCAAGATAGACAGAATGTAACACAAATTAGGACAGCAGGAACCGCCCACTGTCTAGAGCACATACTGACTTTCCTAAATCAAAATATTCAGGGAGCAAAACAACCTTTAGGAAAGGGCTTACAGTTAAAATAACAATGTAAAAAAATTATTATAAGAAATGTATACTGATATTAAGAAATAAAACAAAAATTGTGTTGATGCCTAAACAGAGATGGAATTTTACTGTTAATATCGACTCTCAAATCTTGCTGTACAATCCACTTTTCTCTCAAACAGTCAGTATAGCCATTTTTGCTGTTTTCTCCACGGACAACAACAAAAAAAAACTACAAAAAAACCCCAGAAAGATGAGGGATGAGGGATGAGGGATGAGGGATGAGGGATGAGACGTTCGGTTCTGAAGCTAGTTTTGGGACTTTATCCCTTCGTAGCTGGGCGATTGCTATGCTGCACCTTCCCCCTTCTTGGATGATGGCTATGCTGAACTCTCCACATGCACACCTTGGATGATGGATCATGGCTATGTTGCATCTCCCCCCCCCCCCATGATCGCTATGCTACCACCCTTTTGATGGTGGCTATTCTACCCTCCCCCTTCTTAGTGATGGCTATGCTGACAGTTTTCTAATGATGTCTGAACATTAAAACATGATTGTGCAGCTTCTACGTCGTAAAGGTTCAATCTTTGCAGTGAAGATAGGTACGATTAGATAGATAGATAGATAGATAGATAGATAGATAGATAGATAGATAGATAGATAGATAGATAGATAGATAGATAGATAGATAGATAGATAGATAGATAGATAGATAGATAGATAGATAGATAGATAGATAGATAGATAGACAGATAGATAGATAGATAGATAGATAGATAGATAGATGTATGAATGGCAAGGTACATTGACACAGCAACGACAGGTCTATACTCTATCAAAACACCAACAACCAACATTCCAATACTGTCAAAATTCTTACCTATAAGGACGTTAAATAGAATAACCGCCGCCACTCCACTGCCTGGTTTTTTAAACAGCAGCTGGTAGAAATAGACATTGGGCAACATTGCCAGAGCGAACACCACCAGGATGAGCAGAGTCAACGTCCAGCGTTGTTCAGTGATGTAGATTGTCGGATTGTACAGAAAGGTCAGCATCAGGGAGACAATCACGATGAGCAGGAGGAGAAAGTCCCACAAAAATGTGGCAAACCAATAAATGATTGGGCTAACACCGCTGATTCTCTGCAGATGTCTGGCGCCAACCTGTTCAAAGGCCAAGGAGAAATTTGCAGTGATAAGATAGCATTGGATACGATAAAAAAAAGAACCACTTTATTGTCCTGTGAGTATGAGGGAAACTCACTTTCACACAGCGTTCAAGCGCACATACATAGTCCACATACAAGGCACTAACCCATCAGTGCATAAACATTTAATTTGATGGCAGACACATGACATGTATACATGCTCCCCTTAGGTGTCCACCTTGTCGTTGGTGGGAGGGCGGGGGGGGGGGCTTGAGTGTCTCGATGACCCCGAGAATGTGAACGGACAGAGCAAAAGCCAGTGGAAATGCAAATCAAACGGAGAAAGTGGGAGTGGCTTGGACATTCACTCCGGAAACCCCAAGCCAGCACCGTTCGCCAGGCCCTCAAATGGAAACCCCAAGGCAAACGAAACCCTGGGCGTCCCAAGACAACATGGCAAAGGTCAACGGCGAGCGAGACAAAAATGCTGGGGCTCTCGTGGGACCAGATTGAGGCCGCAGCCCAGGACAGAGCAAGGTGGAGGATCTTGGTGGATGACCTATGCCCCACTCGGGGTTGAAGGCTTTAAGTCAAGTAAGTCATATTACATGACGTAACATGACATGAAACCCTAGTAAAGTGGCCAAAAATGCCTTGCTGGGGTGAAATGTATCTTTCCCTGTTTGCTTGGATGTGTATTATTTTGTTGCTCCTGGGTGATTGATTGGCTGATTGAGTTCGGGTTTATCCGGCGCGCCAGCACTATAACGGTCATTTTGCGCCCTGCACAGTCTATTTGGATACACCTTCTTTATTTATGTTTCGTATTCAGAGCTTTTAAGTTTGACTTAAAATTAAATTGATTCATATAATATTATATTATTGGAAAAATTATCAAAAGTTGTTTTGTACGGATCTGAAAAAAAAAGTATTGTAAACCAGTATAATAAAATTTATTAAATCAAGTTGTAGATCTTAGTCTCTCTCGGCGCGAGGAAAGGATGCGTAGAGGGTCCACGTCAGAAAACAATTCTTCCCTGGATCCTGGATGATCTAGAAATTATTCATGAAACAGGGGGTGATGACTGTCATTTATGATGGATATAGGCTACATTTTCCGATTGGACGCCGGTTACGCGATCTCATTTTGAGAACTGCCGGTGCGCATGGCCTATGTTCATTTGTGTGCGGAGTGCGCATCAAAGTTACACTAATGCTAGTGCACACACACCACTGCCAATGTTCACTATGTGCGAGTTCATCGTCTCTCATCTCCCCCCCGCCCTCCCTCCTCCCCCTGCTTTTTTCTTTTATTGTTTGTTCATCCTCTGGTATAAACCGTGAGCTACTATAGGTAAAAGTGGTTCAGGTTGTAAATGTACCCAAGGTTTTGATTCAACAATAACAACAACAACAACAACAACAACCACACATATCCAGCTATCCAGATGTC
>OZ007577.1:1839835-1842335 GCA_963931925.1 Onchidella celtica
TTGTTGTATCTCCAGATTTATGAATAATGGGAGCTTACTCGGAAACACCACAATATTGCTCTCAATTATCTCATTTTTAAGGGAGATACAACAATACTGCTTCTCTGTAACTCGGAATTGGTTAAAGATAGCGGAATAACGAAAAAATTGAAAGAAGCAGTTTGTCATTGTTACAGTATTGCCATTATGTACCCCAATAAATCATAAACCCGGAGATACAACAATTTTGCTCTATACCCGCAATTCAGAATTGTGTTCGCTGTTCAGGAATGGGTTTTAATGTAAACTTCTCCTTGCCCCCAACAACTGTCTTTGTTGACACGCTGCTGCCGCACTGACACGAATCTGTTGCGTCTCAGTTGTAGAGTGAGGCTTGAAGTGAAACGGGAGTTCCCGCACTGGCTAGACTGCAATAGGTCTGTCTCACTAGTCTGGGAGTCTTGAGACAGCTCATGAGTTTGAGTTTGACTTAAACCCTTGAACCCCGAGTGGGGCATAGGTCATCCACCAAGGTCCTCCGCCTTGCTCTGTCCTGGGCTGCGGCCTCAGTCTGACCCCACGAGAGTCCCAGCATTTTTCTTTCATTTTGTAGTTGATCTTTGCCATGTTGTCTTAGGAGGTCCGCGATTTCTTTTGCCTTGGGGGTTCCATTTGAGGTCCTGGCGAACGGTGCTGGCTTGGGAGTTTGAGTTTAAGTTTGGTTTTACGGCGCGTCGGCACGATAACGGCCATTTTGCACCCTTCACGGTCATTTTGGGTACACTTTCTTTATTCATGTTTCGTATTCAGAGCTGTTTAAGTTTAACCTAGAATTAAATACATTCATCTAAGTTTAACACATTGGTAAAGTTTTTAAAAAGTTATTTTGCCTAGATCTGGAAAAAGTTTTGTAAACGAGTATAAAAGTTATAAATCAAGTTGTAAATCTCAGTCTCTCTTAGAAAGGACAAGATGCGTTGCAGGTTCACGTCAGAAGATAATTCTCTCATGGATCCGCAGGCATGGTGCCTTCTTCGGATATGCGTGAAGTCTACACATTCAATCAAATATGTTTTATTGGTGGTGTTGGGAAAATAGACTTTCAGGGCTAGGTCAAACTGGACGCAAAAAAGACTTGACTCTGCCGGCCATCATATCAAAGCTGCAGTATCAACAAAGATACTAGACACGATAAGATGAGACACTGTCTTCTTCGCATCGCTAAAAAGAAAAACAACAACAAAAAACCGTGTATACAAATTGCGCGCTTATCTGGGGGGGGGGGGGGGGGAGGGCCCCATGGAAGTAGTACGAAAAGAATGCTTGATATCGTGGTCAATTTATGATGCAAAATTGTGACAGTACAACTGCGAGTCAAAGTAAAGGAAGAAATAAATAACCAGTTTTCCCACAGCGGCTGAAATTATAATTCCACAATAAGAGACGTATAGCACTAGCTGAACAGTGAACATAATTCAGTATTTTCCCTATTTGGCTTTGTAAAGTGCGGCACTTTTCATGACTTGCGCGCGTTTGCCGCTAGGTGGCGGTACGAAATCTGTGCACGCTAAATGTTCCAGCTGCCTTATCTTAACAATTCTAGTCTCTGGTATCAATAAACTTTTGATTTGTCGGAACCGTTCCTTTTTATTTGTCTAAATTTCTGTTTAAAAAGTACACACCATCTCGCACCCTGAGGTCGTGTGATGACCGGACCTTGTCAGCGATACCAAGGATACTAAAAACTAAAGACAAAGACATGTAGCGCTTTCAGCGTGCTCAGATTTCTCACCGCCACCTAGCAGCGAATGCGTGGAAGTTATGAACAATGTCGTATTTTACAAAGCCAGTACAGGGGAAAGATTGAATTTTGTTCACTGTTCAGCAATGGCTGTAGGCCTTGATTGAAGTCATTTATTTTGTAATGATAACTTCAATTGCTGTAGGAAAACTCTGGTGTTTCTTTTTTCTTCCATTTTTAGTCACAGTAGCACTGTAGCACATCCGCATCGTGGATGTATCATTATTTCGAAATTTCTTTTCATGCAATGTGCCATAGGCCCCAACCCCGATTAGCGCGCAAATTGTGTGCACGATTAGAGAAGAAGAGAATGTCTCATCTTATTGCAGGTATACAGTATTTACGGTGGTACATGTACCAGAACCACGCACAAGAGCTGCCACTGCAGCCCGATCTCATTTTGGGCCCTTTCTATGGATTACCTTTCAATGGAGAATTAGAGAAGATGTCACCCCGAATTCATTTGAATTGAATCGAAACTGAAAACCTATTTCTTTAACAGAAATATAATGTTGAATATGTTTTATGTCATTGTATATCTCTTGAGTCTTCCATTTAGAATTTGCCGTGTGTTCCAGTTGTGTCAGTTAAAATATGGAGCTATGTGTGTGGGCGGAGGGGGGGGGGCATCGTTTTATTGGGCTGTGCTCAAGGCATCAGTTGCTCTTGACCAGGCCCTCAACAGCATGATCAGTGTGATAATTATAACCCATAGACGCG
>OZ007577.1:1847335-1879835 GCA_963931925.1 Onchidella celtica
ATGGACGTTCATACACAAACAGACATTCATTCAAATCGACGTTCATACACAAATAGACATTCATTCAAATCGACGTTCATACACAAACAGATATTCATTCAAATGGACGTTCATACACCAACAGACATTCGTTCAAATGGACGTTCATACACAAACAGACATTCATTCAAATGGACGTTCATACACAAACAGATATTCATTCACATGGACGTCCATACACAAAAAGATATTCATTCAAACAGACATTCGTACATAAAAAGACATTCATTCAAATGGACGTTCATATACAAACAGACATTCATTCAAATGGACGTTCATACACAAACATACATTCATTCAAATGGACGTTCATACACAAACAGACATTCATTCGAATGGACGTTCATACACAAACGGACATTCATTCAAATGGGCGTTCATACACAAACAGACATTCATTCAAATGGACGTTCATACACAAACAGACATTCATTCAGGTGGACGTTCATACACAAACAGACATTCATACAAACAACTCTTCTCTGGGATTACCTGCGATCACCGTCAGGATCAAAACCGCTACCAACCCTGTGAATGTAGGAACATTGGAATACTCATTAAGAATTCGATGGTCTGTTCAAATGTGTGCCCATCTTGCAACAGTTTTTACTTTACAGTTTGAATTTGAGATTAAGTTCGGTCTTTGCGGTGCGTGGGCATGATAACAGCCACTTTTGCGGATTAATCTTCCGCGGACTATTTTTGGCACTTTATTCATGTCTGGTATTCAGAGCTTCATCAATTTAAATTTCACAAGTAGAATTAAATCGTTCCCGTGTGAGTTTTATTGCAACAGTAAAATTCTGGAAAGTTATTTTGTATAGACCTACACACAATTCTATAAATGCATATAAACGTTTTTAAATTAAGTCGTAGATCCTAGCCTCTTTCAGAAAGGACAAAACACCCTTTGAATGAATGTATTGAAACCTGATATGTGAACCACTGCACTCCATATACTTAATTAATAAGATTTATTTTACTCTGAAAACTAATCTTAATTTGTATTTTTCTTGTTTGGTTTATCTTTCATAATAATAATAATAATAATAATAATAATAATAATAATAATAATAATAATAATAATAAAACTCTGGCGGGATTTTTAACAAGCCTTACCACCGCCCACACACTGCTCATGTTTGCGTGAAAGTTTACAGGTGTCTTCCTTTCGACCTGTAGAAGGTTCTGTTTTGTTAGATTTGGAGACTTCAGACGGTGGGGATGTATTTTTGTGAGTTTTCTTTGTGTCACTAATTGACCAGCTCCGATCCTTCATTTTCATGAACACATGAACCCATGATGTGATCATTTCCTGAAAATTTATTGATGCGCACCACTGCACACTGTGTACTGTCCTATTCCTGTCTATTTATCTATCTATCTATCTATCTATCTATCTATCTATCTATCTATCTATCTATCTATCTATCTATCTATCTATCTACCTATCTATCTGTCTATCTGTCTATCTATCTGTCTGTCTATCTGTCTATCTGTCTATCTGTCTGTCTGTCTGTCTGTCTGTCTGTCTGTCTGTCTATCTATCTATCTACCTATCTATCTATCTGTCTATCTATCTATCTATCTATCTATCTATCTATCTATCGCTGAGTTTTGTGGATAACCCTATGCATCCCGGCACCAATGTTATGGTGCCAATTCCCTTCGGTCTGAAGTCGTGTCCTTGACTGTTGTTTACTTTACCATTTCAAGAATGGGGCAATTTCCAGTGTAAAAGTAACATACCCAAGGCTTTCAGGATAGACAAACACAGTATTATTCCCATTCCCGTTAAAACATATGCACAGACCCCCCCCCTCCCCCCCCGAAAAAAAAAAATCAACGGCTGCACTCGAAATTTCGTTTTGACAAAGGTCAGTGGTTGACTTTCTCAGCACCAAGTCAACAACACTGATACCTGAAGTGACGTGATCTACTTATGGTGTGTTTACTGTAATGTCGAATGCGTAATTTTTTATATAATCTAATTTTTTTAAAAATCGCGGGATTTTTAATTGACCCAGTGCCACTCACTCTCCTTGGATTTGCTTGATATTTTACTGATTTTGGGCCTGCGGGATTTTTTATTTTTTTTTTACATTTCAAGTGGGGGAATTATTATTTTTTTTGACTGCTTTGTGTCGCTAATTTTAAATCCGTTCAACTAATAGCTTAGCCCTTTTATCTGTGATCTTTGTTTTGTATGTTACTTTGTATGCATGTGTATGTATTGGGAGTGGGGGGGGGGGGAGGGGGGGGGGAGAAAAGGGGGCTTGATTTTTTTGTTTTTATTTTCGGTGCAAAAGGCAACATGGCAAACCGACGACGACGAAAAATAATGATGGTTTTACATGTACGAATGTTAGATGACCTATTTAGTGACTGATCATTACTTGTAGTTTACCGATTGCCATAAAGACAGCAAAAAAAATGTAGTTCAATAACTTATTCCAGAGAGTATATATATAGAGAGAGGTTTCACTATTGGTCGATTTGCACTGCTAGACACGGGAGGCTCTGCGAAACCACTGTTAGCATGGAGCGGAAAGTAGGTCGCTGTGGTAAACAATATCCCTTTGTGCTTTCCACGGGGCATAGAAGCTTACAGACGGCTCTAAAGAGTTTCAATCAGCCCAAAAATATTAACAAACCACACTAAACAGATATGCACAGTCTTTGGTGAAGGTCTCTTTCAATTCTTCAATTTCTTGTTTACCGCAGCGACCTAGTTTCACGATTTGGCGGAAGTGAACCCTCTCTATACTGCCTGGATAGTAAACGCGTGCCTTTGTAACCTGCAGCAGCAGGCATCCTTTTATGTCTTCCCACTAAATTAGTAAGATTAACCAGGATTATTTTACACCAGGAATTTCGTTGGTCCTTTTTCAGAGCCACAATTGTTGGACATTGTAGTAAGTCTTCCATCCTGGTTTTCAGATCTCCGGCAAAATTTACGCCGGCGCATTGGTCCAGTGGCCAGAGCACTAAACCCAGACACGAAAAGTCCCAGGTCTTGACATCTCCGCAATCTCCAAACCAGCACAGTGGTCCAGTGGGTAGAACACTTAACCCAGGCAGGAGAGGTCCCAGGTTTCCAGATCTCCGCAATATCCAGGCCGACGCAGTGGTCCAGTGACCAGATCATTTAACCCAGGCAGGAGAGGTACCAGGTACGAACCCCGCTCAGGATTAACAAAACAAAAAATGTCACAATATTTTTGAGACATCACTAGTCAGCAGCCTGGCGGTTCCGCTCGTGGTCCCGCCCGTGATATTTGCCTGACTGTGCTGACAAAAGGATGTAAAACGTGTACAAAACAAGCCAACAAGCAAAATGATATCCATTGAGACTTACTTGGTAAACACTTCGTCCATAGAGGTACCCTCAAGGCCGAAGGACTTGATTTTCAGGGTTTTTGAGTTGTTCTCCAGAGTGCGAAACAGTTTTGGGAACATGCTCAACTGCTCGTCCGGCAGAGTGTAATAAGCTTCACTCTGCGTCTTGGTCTGCAGGTTCACATGGTTCAGTATGTTCCAAATAAACAAACAAACAAAATGGAGAGATTATTTTGGCCGGGTTGGAAAATTTAATCCATCAATAAAAGCAGTTTGTGACCCAACAGTTCAATCAATATATTTCAGCATGTCTGTGCAAAGATGGCGCTTGTATCGACATGGTTTTATTTCGGCTTTCAATTTTTTTTCTTTAATTTTCTTTTTTTTAGAAATAGGGTCCGGCTTGGAGGTGGGATTTCCGGTATCGTGATGCCGGAAATTGCTTGATGCCGATGAGTTTCAGTATATTAAGGTTGGATAAGCTGTGGGATCGCCGTACTGATCGACACAGGGTTAAAGTATGCCAACAGGAGAAGGACGAAAACTAGAAAAGAGCTACAGATTCTGTGTGTGTGTGTGTGTGTGTGTGTGTTCTAGCAAAAGTATATGAAATTCATCCTTACCGCTCCCTGCCCCTCCACCCTCTTACCCCTCCCCCCTCCAAAAAAAAACAACTAAACAAAAAAGAAAAAAAGCACCGACCGACGCTGCACTGTGGCGACGACTGGCCTGCTCCAGATGTAACTGGGCTGCAAATGACGCAAAGGCAAATTTCGCCAATGGGATTAAAGAAGTATACAAAATACAAAATACTAAAACATGGAAATTAATCAAGTTTTTTCTTCACTCCAAACTGAACTCACCAAAAACTGAGCTGAGGGAATGATGTTTGTGATAGCCGTGATCAAGTGCTCTAGACTGCATTGAGGCTCCATTGCTATCAGCAACCTGTATCCAACACCTACACGGGAATCAGAGTTTTATAACAACGCAATGCCTCAGTGAGACCATAATTACCACTCTGAACATTGACACATCTTTACTTCAAGCACAGTAACGCCTGGGGAAGGTGGGTGGGAGGGAGGGGCAAGGTGCTCGTCTCCCATGCCGAAGGTACCGGGTTCAAATCCCAGTGTCTGTAGGCATGATCGGTTTTGGGGGATTTTTCTCATATTTTTCTGTTCCTGTTCCTATGGTAGGTAGGATCGAGCACCTAGTCTTCTTGGATAAGGACAAAAATCCTGGAGGGCCCCCTGTGCACGTTGGGCACGTTAAACATACCGTGGCAGTTGCAAATCAAAAAGATCAGGCCGAACAGGCCGCTACACCCGGGGAAAATTAAATAACCCTACCACTCCCTTCCACTCCCTTCCACTCCCTACCACTCACTTCCACTCCCTACCACTCCCTTCCACTCCCTTCCGCTCCCTACCAATCCCTTCCACTCCCTACCACTCCCTACCACCCCCTACCAATCCCCTCCACCCCCTACCACTCCCTTCCACTCCCTTCCACTCCCTACCACTCCCTTCCACTCCCTATCACTCCATTCCACTCCCTTCCACTCCCTACCACTCCCTACCACTCCCTACCACTCCCTTCCACTCCCTTCCACTCCCTACCACTCCCTACCACTCCCTACCACTCCCTACCACTCCCTACCGCTCCCTTCCACTCCCTACCACTCCCTTCCACTCCCTACCACTCCCTTCCACTCCCTACCACTCCCTTCCACTCCCTACCACTCCCTTCCACTCCCTTCGCCCCCCCCCCCCCCCCCCGCCAAAAAAAAACAACAACTGTGTCTGCTTCAGTTGTAACTGGGCTGCAATGTTTCTAAGGCAAATTTCCCAATTGGGATTTAAGAAGCATGCAAAAAAAAATAAAAAAATCTCGAATGTTCTAAAGAAGACTTACTCATTTTTTTTTTCTTCTGGAAATACTTACCAATCTTGGCACGCCATACACGTGCCATCTCGACCATCGACTTTTTGTCGTTATAAATGCTGCTAAAGTGTTCCATTATTTTAGAGAGCCAAGTTTTTCAAAATCAGTAAATAAAATCTAATACATTCTAGAATCTGGAAATAACCACTACAGGCATATCGCTGATCCAGTTGCCAACAGCCTTGTGGCCTAACATTTTCAGAAACATTGGACTTGAATCAAAAACTAGCAAAAAGAAACAAATTGTATGTAGCAAGACCTCGAGTAAGAAATAACATCCGAACGATACAATGTAAGGAAAATTAAAAAGGGTTTGGGGGGGGGGGGGGGGGGTGTCCAAAGGAAAATCTCAATATTTTGGTTTTTCTGGGGTTTTTATAATAATTTATATTGAGAGTACACCAGGGTGCTCACTGATTTGGTTATTTACCGTATGTGTTCTTGAGAAACATTGGCGTCCCATAGCACTTGACCACGCCCTCTGCCATGATAGCTATACGATCTCCCAGGTTGTCCGCCTCGTCCATGTAATGAGTGGTCAGTAACAGCGTCCTGTTTTCTCGCAGTCCCTTCAAGAAAGCCCACATATCCCTGCGAGCGCTGGGGTCTAACCCAGATGAAGGTTCGTCCAAGACCACCACCTGAAGCAGGAATAGGTGCACAAGTACCGAGAGCTTGGCTTAATAGAGCACTCTTTATGCTAAGTATGAACATGTGTGCTAGAGCTACTTGCAGCACTCTCTTTGTTAAGCAAGAACAAATGCACGATTATCAAGGGCAACGTGGAATACTCTCTTTGTTAAGCAAGAGCAAGTACTAAGAGCTAGGTGGATAACTCTCTTTGTCAAGTAGGAACAAGAGTGCAAGTACCAAGAGCTAGATGGATACTCTCTTTGTTAAGCAAGAACAAGTGCACAAGTACCAAGGGCTACATGGAACGCTCTCTTTGTTAAGCAAAAACGAGTGCGCAGGTATCAAGAGCTTCATACGATATTAATCAATTTCGCGCTCACAAACCTGTGGCCCTGCATGCAGTGAAAATAATCATAATCAAGAAACAAGTCTCCTATTCTACATTCTTGACTTCCAGTTTTAGAATGAAATGATGAAAGAAGGTTTAATCAACCACAGTTAAAAGGTCTAAATTGTTTTCTATACCGCTGTTCTTTAGAAGATTTCCATAGCAATGTTCATCTTTGTTTGTTTCCGATGTTGGTTTCTGTTGAAAGTCGGCGAAAGCCCTCCGTATTTTGCAAACCATAATATAATGGCCTCCCATACAATTAGTTTCAGTGCTGATAATGCCATTTATTCAGAGTTTCCCTTAATAAGCTTTTTTCGCCGGCTTATGATTCGCCAGAGATAAAAAAAAAAACAAAAAGAAAATTTGTGCTTAAATATAAACTAGAACGACAGATAAAATGAAACGTAAACTGCCTTTGGATTTCCAATTAATAACATGTAAACTACTTTCGGACTACCGTAAAAAAAAATGTAAACTATCTTTCGGTTAAGTATAAAATGTAAACTGCCTTTGGTTCACCAAAGAAAAGAAAATTATCCTTGGGTAACCAATGACATTTAAACTATCTTTGGGTCACAAATAGAAATGTCAGCTACCTTAAAAAATTTGCTTTAACGTGAACTACCATTCTGTTACCATTACTGGAGAAAATACACTGCCTCTGGCTTATTATTGAAACTGCATTCGGGTTACCAATGAAATGTAAACTACCTAAGAGTTACTACCTTGGATTACCAATGAAATGAAAGCTACATTAATTGGGTTATTGATGAAATGTAAACTATCCTTGGGCTACCAATGAAATGTAGATTGTAGACTCCCCGCGGCTTATCCATGAAATGTTAACTACCGTTGAATCACCAATGAGATCTAAAAATTACCTTTGAGTTTCCGATGTAACGTAAACTAACTGTGTGATATCAAAGAAATATAAACTACTTATGGGTCACCAATGATATAAAAAGTATTTCTGGGCTACCGACGAAATGTAAACTGCTTTTTGGGTTGCTAATATAATATGAACTACATTTGAGTGACCAATGAAATTTAATCTACATTTGGGTTACTAATAAAAAATGTCAGTTACCTTGGGGTTACCAATGAATGCGATAGCCACGGACAGTTTTCTCCTCTGACCTCCAGACAATTTCCTGGCCTTGGTCTTTTGTTTGGGCAGTAGTCCAACGTCGTCCAGCAGCTTCCTCACGTCTTGTTTGGAGACCTTGATGTCTTTCAGCTGTTCAGTGGGAAGCGACAGGGATGTGTGCGTTAGTAACTCGAACGCGGCTCATTTTAACCATAGAGGGTCGAGTTTTGGTTTTAGTCGTTAATCTAATGACGATTTTAAGATATTTTAGAGAACAACAACAACAGCAACGTCAGCAACAACATCAACAACAACAATAAAAAACCTAATCCAACTTTGACCCAAATTTCTTTTCTTTTCCTTTCTTTTTAAACGTAGTCAAATTTCTATTGATGTTGATATAACATCCGTATTGTTGGTCATTCTCAGCGAATATTTCAAAAGAAAATATTATTATCTTTCAAGACTATAATTATGCGATTACTGATCTATAAAGCTGATTCATTACGTGAATATTTGAAAATTCTGTTTACGATTTCAGTTTCCATATGACTCGCCACCTTTCACATTTTAGACAACTAGTTTTAATTATCTCCGTGACGGACCGGGCTAAAAGCTGAGATCAAAGCCTATCAAAAGTCGAAAACAAATGGGGGAGAGGTTGATTTGGGATAAAGTTAGATTCATTTCAGGGACCAGGCCTTACAAGCTGCCCAAGCACTTGAGGAGAGTTATGGTTTAGTAACATGGAACACAAAGGTTTACGTCAAAATAAAAGTTGTCTCCCCTCCCCCTCGTAACCGACAGAATTCGTGATAAACCTTCTCTCTCTCTCTCTCTCTCTCTCTCTCTCTCTCTCTCTCTCTCTCTCTCTCTCTCTTTCTCTTCTCTCTCTCTCTCTCTCTCTCTCTCTCTCTCTCTCTCTCTCTCTCTCTCTCTCTCTCCGTATCTCACTGTCGAAAATACGTTCACGCTTTCGCAAAACGGCCTCTCCGTTCGACGCGACTTCGTAAATTAATTTCGTACATTAACTTAAACCGTTCAACTAAAATCATTCACCTAAAACCATTCACCTAAAACCATTCACCTAAAACCATTCACCTAAAACCATTCACCTAAAACCATTCACTCAAAAACCATTCACCTAAAACCACTCACCCCAAAACCATTCACCTAAAACCATTTACCCAAAACCATTTACCCCAAAAAACCATTCACCCAAAGCCATTCACCTAAAAGCATTCACCTAAAAAAGTTCACCTAAAATTATTCACCTAAAACCATTCACTTAATGTTTACAAACTTCACTCACACATCCCTCATCACGAAATCCGTGGCTCGATTAATAGCTAAACGCGTTTCATATTCTCCCAAAATAAACCCACCCATGACTAACAGAAAAGAGCTCGCACGGCTCGTGACACTCACTGCAGTATAGAACTTAAGATGATCCTGAAATGTCACTGTGACTAAGAGAACCAGTACTTACTGCACGATAGAACTTAAGATGATCCTAACATGTCACTGTGACTGAGAGAACCAGCACTCACTGCATTATAGAACTCCAGATGATCCTAACATGTCACTTTGACTGAGAGAACCAGTACTTACTGCACTATAGAACTCAAGATGATCCTAACATGTCACTGTGACTGAGAGAACCAGTATTTACTGCACTATAGAACTTAAGATGATCCTGACAATTCACTGTGACTAAGAGAACCAATACTTACTACTTACTGCACTATAGGACTCAAGATGATCCTGTCATGTCACTGTGACTGAGAGAACCAGTACTTACTGCACTACAGAACTCCAGATGATCCTGACATGTCACTGTGACTGAGAGAATCAGTACTTGCTGCACTATATAACTCCAGATGATCCTGACATGTCACTGTGACTGAGAGAACCAGTACTTACTGCACTATAGAACTCCAGATGATCCTGACATGTCAGTCCTGGAAACAAGATGTCATGCTGAGGACACAGGCCTAGGCTTTTCCGGGCTTCCGGCAAGTTTTTGCTAACGTCAAATCCGTTCACTAATGCTGTTCCTTTCGTCGGTGGTGTGAAGCCTGGGAGCAAATGTGTCATAGAAAACGTATTTTTAGAAAACAAGGAAATTTAACGTTCGTCAAATTTTCAGCAGTCGTCCCTTTGCATAGGGCAAGGTGCAGTAATGTTTACTTCGTTGTAGGATTCATTGTGGTACGGTGATCAGCCAAATTAATCTTGGGACTAAATCTGAGAGAAACTGTCGGGAAAAAAATGTCTGCCCCTTGGTTTTTAATTACTGTTAATAAAAAAAAAAAAGCTATCCGGGTAAGAACATCAGGGAAGCGTCCAAGGAAAACATCGCCTGTGACAATCTCTACAACAGCATCCAGTCCAAACATCCTGACATCATCTTTTATGTCACTTTACCATAATGTCATCTCAAAAATGTAATTCAAGCTAGACAGTCTTTTTAATTAGTCAATTATTGCACTATATGAAAATTCCAACCACACCTTAATTAGGTCTGAAAATTATTCTCCACTGTAACAAGATAGCTTGTCTGGCTTGGAGAGAAAATGCTCAATGGCGCCCCAATTAATTTTGGCCCAGGCCCAAATCTATCTTAGATTATCTTAGATACGCCACTGAAGGCAATGACACATGCTTGCCATATCTTAGATACGCCACTGAAGGCCATGACACATTCTTGCCCTATCTTGGATACGCCACTGAAGGCAATGATACATGCTTGCCATATCTTAGATACGCCACTGAAGGCAATGACACATGCTTGCCCTATCTTAGATACGCCACTGAAGGCAATGACACATGCTTGCCCTATCTTAGATACGCCACTGAAGGCAATGACACACGCTTGCCCTATCTTAGATACGCCACTGAAGGCAATGACACATGCTTGCCCTATCTTAGATACGAAACTGAAGGCAATGACACACGCTTGCCCTATCTTAGATACGCCACTGAAGGCAATGACACATGCTTGCCCTATCTTAGATACGCCACTGAAGGCAATGACACATGCTTGCCCTATCTTAGATATGCCACTGAAGGCAATGACACACGCTTGCCCTATCTTAGATACGCCACTGAAGGCAATGACACATGCTTGCCCTATCTTAGATACGCCACTGAAGGCAATGACACATGCTTGCCCTGTCTTAGATGCGCCACTGAAGGCAATGACACATGCTTGCCTTATCTTAGATACGCCACTGAAGGCAATGACACATGCTTGCCCTATCTTAGATACGCCACTGAAGGCAATGACACACGCTTGCCCTATCTTAGATACGCCACTGAAGGCAATGACACATGCTTGCCCTATCTTAGATACGCCACTGAAGGCAATGACACATGCTTGCCCTATCTTAGATACGCCACTAAAGGCAATGACACATGCTTGCCCTATCTTACATTCGTCACGAAAGGCCATGACACATGCTTGCCCTAGCTTAGATAGGTCACTGAATCCCATGATACATGCTTGCCCTATCATAGATACGTCACTGAATGCCATGACACATGCTTGCCCTATCTTAGATACTCCACGGAAGGCCATGACACATGCTTGCCCTATCTTAGATACGTCACGGAAGGCCATGACACATGTTTGCCCTATTTTAGATACGTCACTGACTGCCATGACACATGCTTGCTCGATCTTAGATACGTCACTGAAGGCCACGACACATGCTTGCCCTATCTTAGTTACGTCACTGAATGCCATGATACATGCTTGCTCTATCTTAGATACCTCACTGAAGGTCATGACACATGGTTGCTCTATCTTAGATACGTCACTGAAGGTCATGCCACATGCTTTCTCTATCTTAGATACGTCACTGAAGGTCATGAGACGCTTGCTCTATCTTAGATACGTCACTGAAAGCCATGACACATGTTTGCCCTATCTTACATACGTCACTGAAGGCCATGACACATGCTTGTTCTATCTTAGATACGTCACTGAAGGCCATGATACACTCTTGCCCTATCTTAGATACGTCACTGAATGCCATGACACATGCTTGCCCCTTCTTACATATGTCACTGAAGGCCATGACACATGCTTGCCCTATCTTAGTTACGTCACTGAATGCCATGATACATGCTTGCTCTATCTTAGGTACGTCACTGAATGCCATGATACATGCTTGCCCTATCTTAGATACGTCACTGAATGCCATGACACATGCTTGCCCTTTCTTACATACGTCACGGAAGGCCATGTCACATGCTTGCCCTATCTTAGATAGGTCACTGAATGCCATGATACATGCTTGCCCTATCTTAGATACGTCACTGAAGGCCATGACACATGCTTGCCCTATCTTAGATACGCCACTGAAGGCCATGACACATGCTTGCCCTATCATAGATACGTCACTGAAGGCCATGACACATGCTGGCCCTATCTTAGATACGTCACTGAAGGCCATGACACACGCCCCAAGACTCTGTGACTGACCTGTGATCATGGCCATGGTGGTTGTTTTGCCAGCTCCGTTATGTCCGAGTAAAACTGTGATAAGTTCTTGGTAAATGTTTAGGTTAGTGCCAGCCACTGCCACTTTGCCGCTAAACACCTGCAGACTCGAAATAAACCAGGGTTTAACTTTGGATTTTTACGGTGCGTCGGCGCGATAACGTTCACCCTGCGCCTTTCGTGGTCTATTTGCGTAATCTATTCGTGTTGGGTATGCAAAGCTTCTGGACGTCACAAACAAAATTAAACAGTTCTGTATTCATTTTATCACATTGATAAAGTTTCCAAAAGTTATTTTGTACGGATTTGACAAGATGTTTGTAAATGAGCACAAAAGTTTCTATATCAGGTTAACGATTTTGGATTTCTTTTTCAGGAAGGAGAATACGCAGTGTGGGTCCTCGTCAGAAAGTAATTCTATGATGGATCCGCAGGTATAGAGCCTTCCTCGGACATGCATGAAGTCTACACATTCAGTTAAGATATTTGACTCTCCACCTCTAAAGGGACCACAAGAGCAAAATTTCACAAAATGAGTTATTGTTACAGTCAAAATTATTAGATTCAGACCTTCAATTCAACAATGAAGTGAATCGGATATTTTTGGCTTATTGATAGTTGGACATAATTGACCGGTTGTATGTGTTTGTGTGTGTGTGGGCTGGGGGGGGGGGGTGGGTGGGTGATGTTCCGGATGTATTTCCGATTTGGTCCTGGTCCATGTCTGTCATTGCATGTCTCTGTGATTATCATATGGATAGCATTAAAAACACATCGATTACAACAAATAAACCAATAGATGAAAAACTCAGCACCAGCATCGGACGTAAGTGGCGCCTTAGGGTAGCCACACAAAGGTCACCGAATTCGGTCACCGAGCCACCAGGCGCTTTAGGTGAGAAGAATTGCACTATATAATTTCAACAACTGTACACAGAGCCCACCTATATTCGGTCCGTTTATGTAGTACAATTCTTCTCACCTAAAGCGCCTAGTGGTCGGTGACCGAATTCGGTGGCCTTTGTGTGGCTACCCTTAGGCCTGATTTACCCAACTAGCATCAGGTATTTGGTGAAACTTTTGCGCTCCTGAGTTTGGTAAAGTGAGTACGAAAAAAAAAACAAAAACACGCGTCCAGTTCAATACCAGGATTAAGTTTAATTGCAGGAGCCAACCGGAGACCACAGTTTCGTTCCCAAACAAATATAAATGCAAGGGCTTTTATCCATGAACGCAGGCTCGGTCTGATTCCCCCCTTTTTAAAGGGTGTATTACAAATATGCTTATTGAGAATCACTGTCACATTTTACATTGTCATTCTCATGTTTTGTATTGTATCAGGCTTACACAGTAACCTTGGGGACAAGGTGGTCTAGAGGCAAGGTGCTCGCCTCTCATGCCAAAGGTCTCCGGGTTCAAAACCTGGCCGGTGCAGGCATGTTGGAAGTTTGGTATTTTTCTCAAATTTTCGTGTCCCTGATCCTATTGGAGGGTAGGATCGAGTACCTAGTCTTCTTGGATAAGGATGAAAAAATTCGGAGAGCCCGTGTGCACGTTGCGCACGTTAAAGATACCTTGGCAGTTGGAAATCGTAAAGAGTGGGCCGTACTGGCCGCTGCCCGGGCAAAATGAAATAAAAATTCATCCCTACCATTCCCTCCCCTCCTCCCTCATCCCCCCCCCCCAAAAAAAAACGCCGACCGGCCCTGCACTGTGGCACAAAAGCAAAATTCCCAAATGAGATTAAAGAGTTATACAAATACCAAAATACAAATTGACAGATTTATGAGGCAGACACTGGTAGATAGCCAGCCCGGGTGATCTGTTACCTTAACTAGATTCCTTAGCTTAATGCCCGCTTTTTGACCTGACACCTCAGGTTCAAAATAGTCTTCGCCTTGTAAAGGAAGCTCGCCAACCTTCTCGTCTGACGCCGGCTTTGGGCACCAGTAGGCTTTCTGTAAACAAAGGATAGGTAGAGAGATGGATGCGTGGATAAATGGGTCGATGGATAGATGGGTGGGTGGATGGATGGGTGGGTGGGTGGGTGGATGGATGGATGGATGGGTGGATGGATGGATGGATGGACGGATAGATGGATGGATGATGGATGGATGGATGGATAGATGAATGGATGGATGGATGGATGTGTGGGTGGGTGGATAGGTGGATGAATGGATGCATGGGTGGATGGATGGATGGATGGGTGATAGATGGATGGATGGATGGATGAATGAATGGATGGATGGATGAATGAATGGATGGATGGATGGATGGACAGACATATGGATGGATGGATAATAGATGGATGGATGGATGAATGTATGTCACGAGCAGAGTTACAGTGTAAACTGAGTGGATCCGATTCCCTCTCCGTTCCCGCTTGTCCTCATCTTGACCTTTAGTCCCAGTTGCCGAATCACCGGAAGCGTCTCAATATTTCATCATCGCAGACTGAGTGCGTCAGTTTCCCTTTCGTGTCCCTTCCCTGCCACTCCCAGTTGCTGAACCGATCACGAAGGTTTTATCTCGCAATTAAAATTTCTTCCAGTTTCCTTCCAGCAATTTCATTACTACACACGACCTAGCTAGCTACGCCTTCAGTTACAATGGATTCCGTTTCACAAAACGAAGCTTTTATTGCTGCGGTTAAAAAAAGACAACCTCTGTATGACAAAAGTGATGACAATTATTCAAATCGAGTGTACATCACAAAAGATGATGATGTTGACCGAATTCTCTCTTCGTTGAAATATACTGTGAGTCCAGTAACGACTTGTATGGCGTCTTCTTTTCACCCAAAACAAACAATAGTTGCAAAGTTTCCATTGTTCTGAGATTAAAAGACTGGTGTGTCCCGTCAGTTCTTACCTCCTGCCCAATGTTCACGAGCGGAGAGCAAGCTGAATCGAAAACGTGCAGCATTCGTTTTCCTGCCATTTTACGCCCATTCCGTTAAAGGTTGCGACACGAAGAGGAGTCTAAATCGGACCCACTCAGTTCACACGTTTAGGGTCTTGGGGATGTTATGACTGCACGAGAGGCAGCTAACTCACACTCGGACACAACCACACAAGAAAAGTATTAAATAACTAGAGCGTATATCTATGTCAGGCCGGTCAGGCCATCTTATTATTTAAATATTAATAAACAAAACAAAAGACAATAGAGGTATATTCAAAGCAATAAATTCTAATTACTAACTTAATCTATGATATTCATGTAACTATGGTTCCTTATTGGATGTATTGCAATCAATAGCAAATGGGTATATTATACGAAACTAGATATCAATTTAAAGTGACAGTTGAGTCGCCACTGGCCAGGCGCCAGGCAAACTCTCCCTAAATCATATGGGCTTGAATGTTAGGAGAGCCCAGTACGTTCAAAGCCTACAGAAGCACACTTCGGCTTGTAGGTAATTAAGCAGTTGCAAAAGACTATATATATATATATATATATGCACAATCATTATTCAATTCATCAACATTGTGCTATATTACTTCAATCATACTATGGAGATAGATCTATAATACGGGCCATTCGTTCGTCGAGTGCCAGCTGGGGTTTCCTTAGACTTCCTATGAGGCTGTGGTTCTCTCTCTATCTCTGAACTTCTATTATGCTTAGCACATGGTCTCCAACCTCTCAACTCAGTTGGGGAGCAGTGGGCGAGGCCGAGGCTATCAGGTGTCAGGAGACGACCAGGCCGTCTCAAGTCGTTCTACCTGAGCGCACTTTGGATACATTTTTATTCAGCAAGCAGCTGAAAGTGTCTGATTTCGTGAATTTTGGCAGACTTTAAAATCAAATATCTAAACAACCAAGTTACCCACAACAACATGTGACATGTGCAAGCAAAGTTCAAGATGTGTTCTATTACATGAACATAAGAAATGATGGCAACAATTTGGACATAGTACTTTAATCCTGCATCAAAGAAAGACACACAAATCCTGAAAGAAAAATAGTAATTTAATATTCAATTATTGATTATTACAAAAAAAGCAGATAACCTGGTGAAAAGACTGACACTATAGTTACAATTAACCATTGCTAAATCATAATGTCAAAGTTTCTAGAATGTTGTCTTGTTAATAAAGGAGATATGAAGACTTTTGTGAAGGGACTCGTTAACCAAAAGCAAGCCACAGCTCTGCTCTTTTGCCCCGATCTATTTGTTTTTTCTCTTTCTCTCCCGTTTTCTTCCACCCTCTTTCTATCACTCTTCCTCTCCGTCTGTCCCATCCTATCACATATATCCAGTTACAACTCATTCATGTATGCAGGAATCATACAGTGAAAAGCAAAACCAGAGTCTGGGAAACAATACCCCCCCCCCCCCAAAAAAAAAGTGTCTTGGCATAAATACTTTGAAAGAAGAACAACAAGCTGGCACACTCAACATGTCGAATCAAAAACGCTAATGCACATTCAAAAGATTATAACTTAGATCAAACTTCTTCATATCCGTTAGAACTTCATAATTAATTAAATATGGCCTTTTGTGACACGTGATGGAGTGAACGACTTGTCACAAGCAAGATCGGGGCATCTCAACGTCATGTGCTTTATCATAATGGTGTGAAGTTTATCTTTGGTGTGCATTATTCAACGTATCTGGTGTTCTGTTGCATGGATGGTCTTGTGAAGATGTTTTGCAGCTTGCTCGCTGTGAAATCCTAAACCTAAGCCACAATATCTAATCCAGGGAAAACAATGTTCTTCCAAGAAGTAAAATTTTGGATGAACATTTTGATTTGTACTTGTGACTGCAAAAAGTGCAGTTGTTTTGGATAGATTTTTGGATCGGTGGAAATGTTTCAGGGGAGACTGGATGACTCTGAGATATTAAGTTGTCAACTGTGGCATAAAGACCATTCAGCTTGTTCAATTTGTCGGCTAATGCTTCTCGATTCCAGATTTCTTTTTTGTAGTGTGCATCTTTTCACCTCTCTGGCCATTTCTTCCGTAATGTTGTGAAAGACAGTTGCTTTTAAATACTTTTTACAATGATTACGGCTTTCACACTTGTGGCAAATTTTTGCAGAGGGCCTAAAGTACTGTCATCTGATTCAATGTCTATTCCAAAATATAGGAGTAAATCTTTGCGAAACAATGCACAGTCTCATGGCATTTTATTTGCCTTCACATCAGCAGAGCTCCGTACACGGAGGCCACAAACATATTTACAAACATGGCTCCATGATAACTGATTTTTTTTTTCTGAAAACCAAATAATGGGCATTCTGTTAAATGAAAGTAAAGGCTAGCTAAGAAAAATGTGAAATTGTTGAATGTATCAAAAACTGGGAGAGAGTAAGAGAAGGGTGAATGAAATAAAGAGATTGAGAGAGAGGGAGTGTAAAACAATATGATGTTGTCTGCTTTTAATTAGGTGTAAACTCCTACTAAGATAATCGGCTAACAAGATTTGTTCTAAGCTACAACTTAAAGTTATGCTACCAACACTCCAATCAGCATCATGCATGTTTCTAGCAATCATATTCATAATATTTATTATGCAAAAGCTTGAAAATGCTGAAACGGATGGTGTGTCAACAAAACAAATAATATCAGACAACATAAGAAGACAACGATTTTGATGTTTGGACATTTGCACTCGGCTTAAATTGCCCTAAAAGTGGATGGGAAACAGAATGCTGAATTAAGTGCTAATTCTTGGATAATTGAGTTTATATGACTTACATGACTAAATCATCAGACTTCCTTAAACCTGACCTTTTTATGCAAAAATGATCAGTAAGAATAGTTACAGTAGTGTCCTGTTTATGAATCTTATATCAGCATGTAGAACTATTTTTCGTGAATTTCTTCATCAACTTTCTGCCTGGATAGCTCTTCACAAACGCTCACAATATGCTGCCAAAGGATTCAAAATCAAACACGAAAATGACACAAAATTTTAATCCACTGCAGATCATCCACTGTGTGCGCTCAGGTAGAACGGTATCTATTTACCAGGTGGCCTGGTGGAGGCCACTGTAAAGGGCAATAAATCTATCAACCCAGCCCGCCCATCTGCTCCGAACTGCTTTCCTGACTTGGTATAGTAGTGGAGACCATGTGTTAGACAAATAAGATATGTTACCGTTGGTCACGCCTACTGGTAGGCGCGAACATCAAAATTGATTTGAGGTCTTTATTTTAGGAGGTTCGCTGCCCTTGGCATTTACACCTCACTTTACTTGTTTTATTATTTCTTGTTCTGGCGGGGGGGGGGGGTGGGGGGGTGGGGGAGATGATATGGATAAATTTTAATCTATTAATTTCAATTTTGCCCGGGCAGCGGCCTTTCGGCCTGCTCTTTACGCGAACATCAAAAGAGCGCAGCGTGGGCTTTTAAAGGTCAGCCCAGTCAGACCTTTCTTTCTAGAGCTCAGTCAGTCCGATTAGCAAGGACTTCTAGTCTTCAAATCACACAGTTCAGGTACTGGCCAACCGGAGATACTTCACGACACGATGCTTCTGCTCGTCTGTATTCAATGAATCTGAACCTTACACGATGTTTTATACTATCCAACTACCCAGCAGTGCTAGTCCGCTGGCCCAATTAGTTCAGCAATCTCATTGGCCGAAACCTCCCACCATTTTAATTGTAGTAATACGTCTGCACTATTCTACCAGCCAGTTAACGTGCAAAAACTTTTCTAGACATACTTAACAATGTCAACTATCCCCACCTTGTTTCACCCCTACTCCATTACTTATTAATCACGAACATTAAAACCGACAAGCGTGAATCTAACAGTTTAACTTTACATTTATTTACTCACCAACTATAATTCGCGAGGACCGTTCAAGGCCACCAGCCAATTTCTCATGGCCCTGGTAAAAAAACAACTCACGCTCTGCGTGAGTTCTAACAACATCCGAATCATGACAATGTATGATGGATGGATGGATGGATGGATGGAGGGATGGATGGGTGGATGGGTGGGTGGAAGGATGGATGGATGGATGGATGGATGAATGGATGGATGGATGGATGGACAGACATATGGATTAATGGATAAATAGATGGATGGATGGAGGGACGGAGGAAGGGACAGGCGGGAGGCTGGAAGAATAAATGGATGGAGAGAGAGAAAGAGAGAGATCGAAGTAAAGCATTGACAAACAATTGGTCAGCAAGTTACCGTAACACAAAAGTACCACGGCTGAGGCACTCCGAACTCTCCAGGACTGATGTTGTCAATATACCACAAAACAAAAAAGTTGAAAATTGAGTTCAATACAACCAGGCTGATGCTGATGGAAAGGCTTAGAACGGCATCTTTCTCCGGAAGTTCAGTGATTGTGGACCATGTGTAACCTTCACCTGTTGATCCAGAGAAAGTATATGACAATCACATTCCATAGATCAGAGAAAGTGTATGACCACATCATATTCCATAGACCAGAGAAAGTGTATGACCACACCACATTCCATAGACCAGAGAAAGTGTATGACCACACCACATCCCATAGACCAGAGAAAGTGTATGACCACATCACATTCCATAGACCAGAGAAAGTGTATGACCACATCACATTCCATAGACCAGAGAAAGTGTATGACCACACCACATTCCATAGACCAGAGAAAGTGTATGACCATACCACCTTCCATATACCAGAAGGCGTATTACCATGGACCGCCACAGACCAGAGAAAGTGTATGACCACAAAGTTCCATAGACTAGAGAAAGCTTATGAACAGTAATCGCCATAGATCAGAGAAAGTGAATGACCACGAATCTCCATAGAACAGATAAGGTGTACGACCACGAATCTCCATAGAACAGAGAAGGTGTACGACCACGAATCACCATAGAACAGAGGAGGTGCACGACCACGAATCGCCATAGAACAGAGAAGGTGTACGATCACGAATCTCCATAGAACAGAGAAGGTGTACGACCACGAATCTCCATAGAACAGAGAAGGTGTACGACCACAAATCTCCATAGAAGGTGTACGACCACGAATAGCCATAGAACAGAGAAGGCGTACGGCCACGAATCTCCAAAGAACAGTGAAGGTGTACGACCACGAATCTCCATAGAGCAGAGAAAGTGTACGATCATCAATCTCATAGACCAGCGAAAGTTTATGACCACCACATTCCATAGAGCTGAGAAACTGTATACCACATCACATTCCATATATTATCAGAGAATCAGACAAAGTGCATGAGCACTAATCCCCATAGACCAGAGAAAGCGTACCATCACAAATCCCCATAGACCACAGAAAGTTTATGAGCACAAATTTCCACAGACCAGAGAATGTGTATGACTACTCTTCCCCACAGACCTGAGAGAATGTATGACCACAAATCCCCAAAGACCAGAGAAAGTAAGCGACCACTAATCCTCAAAGAACAGAACTATCCAAGCCTATGGAGAGACGGACCTTATTGAAGAAGGTCCTGATTTCGAAGGACCCGGAGATAAAAAAAAAAAAAAACAAATAAAAAAAAACAGGAATGTCCGGAGAATGAGAGGAGAGGGGGGGGGGGGGATCCGGGAACGTGTGGTGCATGATTACAGATGAGCCAATCAATTTTTGAAAGTGGGTGCGGGATAAATGAGTTTTGAGTCTGAGTTCAGAAACAACACACCAGCACGATAACGAGCATACTGTCCTAGGAACGAGCGAGACGGCAGACAGAATTTCATTGTAAGAGAATGCCAGGATGAGACCCACCGTGAGCGGCCACCAACCGTTGATGGGAAATAGGCGAAAAGGAAATGTAAGCAAAGATGTTAGATACGATAAAATATGAGGGCTGGTACGTTTTACGTGTGCACAGATTCGGCAGCACCACCTTGCCGCGAATACGCTGAAGTCATGAACAATGAGGTCTTTAACAAAACCAGAATTGGACTGAAAGATACTTGAAAGAAAAAGTAAACAATGGGCTGAAATTACTTGACCTAACAGAAATTGCTTTTCGTTCATTTAACCCTACCACTGTCATGCGACAATTAAATTGTCGTTTTCGTTCATTTAACCCTACCACTGTCATGCGACAATTAAATTGTCGTTTTCGTTCATTTGACCCTACCACTGTCATGCGACAATTAAATTGTCGTTTTCGTTCATTTAACCCTACCACTGTCATGCGACAATTGAATCTCCAGTTTTGTTCATCACTTGACTGCCAGAGCAAATCAAATGAGCTATCAAGAAGCGCAGACTTCGTAGAGGTTTCTAAAGTAAAGATAGGCTCAACTACTAAATATGCATGATGGCGACCTGCAGCTCGAACATCCTTGGTGGGGCACGGTAACTCTTTCCTGGCAGTGATATGTTCGAAATGGCTGCAGACCAATGTGTGATGATTTGTATTTTCACTTTCTGTGCTGTAAATAACAGATACCATCAAGCACCAGCGGGAAATGTTACCTCAGCATTATCGCCTTTGAACTGGTTACACTTTCAAAACTTTAAAAAAAAGCTTTCATTCCATTTACACTTTCATAATTTTAAAAAGGCCTGCATACTGGTTACACTTTCACAGTTGTCAGAAGCTGTCATGGTGATTACACTTTCAAAACATAGTAAACCCTTTAAATATTTTACACTTTCAAAACTTTAAAAAAAAATAAAAAAATCAGTGACCTGTTTACACTTTCAAAACTTGAAAGAGCCTTCATACTGGTTACACTTTCAAAACTTGAAAGAGCCTTCATACTGATTACGCTTTCAAAACTTGAAAGAGCCTTCATACTGGTTACGCTTTCAAAACTTGAAAGAGCCTTCATACTGGTTACGCTTTCAAAACTTACAACAGCCTTCATACTGGTTACACTTTCAAAACTTGAAAGAGCCTTCATACTGGTTAGGCTTTCAAAACTTACAACAGCCTTCATACTGGTTACACTTTCAAAACTTACAACAGCCTCCATACTGGTTACGCTTTCAGAACTTACAACAGCCTTCATACTGGTCACGCTTTCAGAACTTGAAAAGCCGTACCAGCCATATCTCTTACGACTATTGCATGCACAGCAGTGTCCAAAGCAATGTTGAAAACCAAAGTTCCCAGGACGCACTTCCCTAGGACGGATGACATAGTACTTCCCATGTCCCCGGCAGCAACGTGCAGGACCAGGAAGACCACCATAGTCTGGACCACCGACGCGTACGCTGTTGGACAGAAACCACAGACACGAGTTCAAGGTCAAGTTCAGTTTATTGTAGGCCTGGCGGACAATTCAAAATTCACGGATCATGCAAACAATCTTTGAAAACGTTGAAGACAAACAAACAAACAGATAATATGCACGGTCATTCACTCTCTCCGCTCCCTGCTGCCTGCAACATTTATACACTTACTTACTATAGTATACAACTATAAAATACAACTTGTAATTGCCAGCAACAGTCATCATTTTTCAATCCTTACCCCCCCCCCCCACCCCAACCGATCTTTCCTCACTTTTATCTGTTGTGAATTTACTACAATTGAAGACGTCACTGTAATTTATTCTTTCACACGAAGATGAATTCAGTTTTCAGACTTCGCCAGAAGAAGTCGCAAAGCGACATTATTGTATTCGTTTAGAACTTTATTGCAAAACAGTGCAAACGAATGTAGTTCTCTCTCGTGCATCGACGGCAGAAAATTTATAATCTTAAACATGCCTAGTCTAACAAGTAGCCAAGACGGTAAAAAACTGTTTCCTTATATCTCTGAATTTTTTTGCCAGTTAGTAACACGTGAAATTCGTCCTCCAATTCATAACAGTTCTCGCACGATCTCATGACATACTCCAGTTTAGGCCGCCCAAGTCTTGCAACTGACTTTTGAATGGCTGTAACCTTTGAATTGCTGGGGATAACTGAACGAAATAAAATAAAAAAAAGATTTTCATCTTTAATTCAAATTCTGTTCATTGCATAAATGAACTAGATCTATTTATGAGCATTTCAGGCAAGACTGAAACGGTCAAAACACTGCAGCTAACGGGATGAAACCTCATAATTATCGATCTGAATCACAGACTAATAAAATACCCAGACTGGATGAGCCCATTGTGTCATGAACCATCCGCCGCATTAGGTTTAGGGTTGCGACCGACGCTTCAGCATAGCTACAATGCAGCGGTCGCTAAAAGTCCATACGGTCATCATTTATAACAATAAAAAAAAAGACAGCTGTAGATAATAAAATGAAAGATATGCAAGTTAATGCATTATTAATACATGTACAACCAATCTTGAGAAATAAAAAGAAATTTCTACTGCAGATAGAACTAGAATCGGAATTTCCCGAGCGGCGGCCACGTTGGTTATACGGCCGCATCTCATTAACTTCCATAAAAAACGACACAGCCCGAAGCTTGCTTTTCCAGTCTGGTTGATTTATTAGTCTGTGGTCTGAATCTTGTTATTCGGTTGTCCAAGACAGGCCATCAAGTCATTCGAAAAATGATAGATTTTTATTTCACGACAACAATCTTTGTTTATTTCTCCTTTGTAAAAGATTTTTTAATGTACCTAATTCGTTCAAAAATTACAGCCGTCTAACTCTTTGTGTACCAGTCACCGATATTATATCGGTTCTTCCGCTGGTCACGCTTGTGCCAATCACCGATGGATCAGTGCACAAGAATTCTAGGCTATCTTGATTCGGGGAGACAGAGAATCAACTTTCTATTAATAAATGTTGCTGTAATTATATTTCATTCATCTCCCCCCTTATTTTCCTTCTGTATTGGCAAACGTAGAAAAATTCATGGCACATAAAGAGTTAACATTTGTTGCAGAGCTTGTGCGGCTTAGTCTATCAGTTTTAAAACTAGCGTTTACAAGATAGCAAAAAGATAATATAAAGAATCATTTTATTATCTTAAAGGGGAAACTCACTTTCACAGAGCATTTAACTTTTAAGAGCATATACATGGTACACAATATATCCTATGTATTATTAGTCATAGTTCTAGAATGTACATAATACAGGAAGTAACCTGGCCTGGAACCTTACTGACGTACGGCACAAATCTAGCTAGAACGCGGTTTTTATCTACTCGGCAGTGCAATGACAGAGCGAAGTATCTGCTCATTTCATAATTTTGAGAAAAACACTAAAACGTGCCGCCCGTTATGGCTATATGAATGCTTTTATTTTTGAGCATGCCACGCTGGATTTTACTATTTCCGAAGCATATACGCCTTTTTGCCTTTGACATAACTAGAATTATGTGTGAGACACGTTCATAGCGTTAATAAACTAGAAAAAGGCCATATTGAGTCAATTATGTCGCTCTGCCTTTGCCCATTTCCTTTTTATGAAACGTCAAAAGTACGAAAGTGCTGTACAATGCTTAGTATTGTGGGAATTTTTAACTAAAAAAAAAAATTTTTTTTTTTTAAATTTAACTATTTAGTGCGATCACTACATTTTAATCCTGAGAATCCAAGCTGTTCTCTGGTGTTTTACATAAGTTGATTTAATATTTTATAAATACATTGTTAATAAGTGTGATTTAGGGGAAGAGAAGATGATTTACAGACTCAATGGATACTTTAAAAAAAATTGTATTGTGAGTATTTATGAAGTTGTGACACAGTTTTAGATGTTCCATTGCTGGTGATTAATGGATATTTATATATATATAATATAATTATGGCAAACATATAGCTGGTATGTGTTATATGAATGCTGAATGCCTAGGTCAGGTCAGAAAAATCTGCTACTGGTAACATGTAATCCAATACAACCTGTTTCATGAACTGGTACGCTAGCATGGTATCAGTGGGCGTGCACCTGTCGGTGCAAACGGCCAGGGCGGAGGAGGTTTCATCTAACCCAACGGCCACATGCTAGGGCACAATGTGACCCTCAGTACTTGAGTCCTTCACATTGGCCCCCGGTAGCGGTGTGGTCATAGGCTTGTTTGCCTAAATCACAGACGAAGAATTGAGCAAACTTCCCGGACGCAGCTTCGAAGCTGGCGGCAGCAGGCCAGTGGTTGATTGATAGGGCAGATGGCAATATACCGTCACTCTGGCCTGGATATCGTGACACAGATCATCCACCAGTATTGGTGTTCTTTGGTTTGGGTCTTTCACCCTAGTCAGTTGGGACTGCGAGGCTGTGGAGTAGCCTACAGGCAGCCGGTCAGGCAATATGACTGTCCCTCTGGCATCCTCCTGCACCTGGATACATTTCCAGTCGTCTTGACCCTATCTTGCCACTTGGATAAGTTGTGTCCAGGCGAGAGAGTGAGTCTGATGTTTGCGCAGCTCTTTCTCACTAAAAACAAATTCTTTGCGCCAGTCTTAACACTCACCTCGTCTTCTTTCATCTTTGTCTCGTCTTCTTTCCTCTCAAAATTCCAACGGCGATGGGCGAGTGCGGTGGCAGAGGGTTTGGATAGACTGGAACTGTTAGCACAGACCTACACGTTGGTGGCTGTGGGCTATGGTCGCTTCATCGTCGATTGAAGTGGAGGCGTGGGGAGGCAGCACCCACAGTAGCTGAGCAGCCTTATTTAAGGATAGCACTGCTCACCTCAACTGAGGAAGGGGCTAGAAAAGGTGCCCTAAAGAAAGCCCACTTCACATCACCCTGACTGGTATACCGCGACCAGTGGGGATCCCTTTTTGCGGTCGAAACAAAAAGAAATTCAGCTTACTCAGGCTAGGAGCCTGGAATATACGCACACTACAGGACAACTCAAACAACCCGGAAAGACGCACTGCACTTATTGCCATTGAGCTCAGCAGGTACAACCTGGACATAGTGGCACTCAGTGAGACCAGACTCCCTGATAGTGGCCAACTCAAAGAGCTCAGTGGTGGATACACCTTCTTCTGGAAAGGCAAGGGTGCAGTCGAACCGAGACAGCATGGTGTTGGGTTTGCAATTAAAAATGACCTTGTCAGAAACTTGCAGTCCATGCCAATTGAAATAAATGACAGGCTAATGACACTCAGGATCCCAGTTGGGAAAAGCCAGTCAGCCACCCTCATTAGCGCATATGCACCCACCATGACAAACCCAGATGAAGCCAAAGACAAGTTCTATTCTGATCTAGAATCTGTCATATGCTCTGTCCCGGCAGCTGATAAGCTGATTCTCTTGGGGGACTTCAATGCTAGGGTTGGCTCCGAAATCTCAGCGTGGCCAAATGTTTTGGGCCCTCATGGAGTTGGTTCATGCAATAACAATGGGTTGCGCTTACTTACTTTGTGCGCTGAATTTGGCCTGTTCATTACCAACACAAATTTTAGTCTCCCCGTGAGAAACAGAACGTCATGGATGCATCCCCGCTCAAAGCATTGGCATCTCATAGACTATGTCATTGTGAGGAAGACTGACAGAAAGGATGTCCTTGTAACAAAGGCGATGTGTGGTGCCGAGTGTGGAACTGACCACAGACTCATTGTTTGCAAGCTCAGACTAACATTGAGGCGCAATAGACGCCCTCAAGGGAAAGCGCCACCTAAACGCCTAAATGTTTCAAAACTCTGCTCAGCTGAGAAACAGAGCGAGCTCTCATCAGAACTCTCCTCAAAATTGGATTGTGTGACTTTTGACCCTGAGAACATTGAACAGAGCTGGACTGACCTAAATACGACTGTACACTCTTGCGCCAGCAGCACAGTTGGTTTTCCTGTCCGCAAGCACCAGGACTGGTTCAATGATAATGATAATGAAATCAAAGTGCTCATCAAAGAAAAAAATAGTCTCATCCAAGCTCACTGCAGTGACCCCTCTTCCACAGCAAAAGCTGATGCACTGCGTGCATGTAAGGGTGTACTCCAGAAGAAGCTGAGGAAAATGAATAATGACTGGCTTGAAGAGCGAGTAAGAAAAACTCAGAAATATGCCGACACAAACAACACTAGAAAGTTCTTTGAGAGCCTCCGAGCTGTGTTTGGACCACCCCGCTCTGGCACTACGCCACTTCTTGCATCAGATGGTTCAACACGCATTGTTGAATTGAATGCCATAATTCAGCGTTGGGCAGAACATTTCGGAGGTGTGCTAAATCGGCCATCAAATATAAATACTGAGTCCATTGACCGCCTCCCTCAGACTCCTATTAATGCAGCTCTTGCCAAGCCATTCACAGCAAATGAGACCCGAACTGCCACAAATCAGATGTCCTTTAACAAATCACCAGGCGTGGATTCAATTCCTGCTGAGGTGTATGCCTTCGGTGGAGAAAAGCTTATTGAACGGTTGACCGAGTTGTTCAATCATATGTTGAAAGCAGGGAAGCTGCCACAGGACTTCAAAGATGCTTCAATCATCCATCTGTACAAAAACAAAGGGGACAGCCAAGTCTGTGACAACCATCGGGGAATCTCTCTACTTTCAATTGCTGGCAAAATATTGGCAAGAATGCTTCTGAATCGCCTTCTTGATCACCTCTCGTCAAATGACTTGCTTCCCGAGAGCCAATGTGGCTTTCGTAAAGAGAGGGGAACGGCGGATATGATTTTTGCTGCCAGACAGATTCAGGAAAAATGCATGGAACAAAATAAAGCGCTGTATATCACATTTGTTGACCTCACAAAAGCATTTGACACAGTGTGTCGTGAAGGCCTCTGGAAAATCTTGGCGAAGTTTGGGTGTCCACCCGAATTCATCACAATAGTGCGCCAGTTTCATGATGGCATGCAAGCTGCAGTCAAAAGCAACGGCAGTGTTTCAGAGCCCTTTGCTGTCACAAATGGGGTAAAACAGGGTTGTGTCTTAGCCCCAACTCTGTTCAGCATCATGTTCTCTGCAATGCTACAAGAAGCCTTTAGCTCTCCTCCTCAAGGGGTAAGCATCAAGTATCGAACTGATGGCAGTCTATTCAACCTCAGGAGACTTCAGGCAAAAATCAAAACCAAAAGTACTCAAGTCTGTGATCTACTATTTGCTGATGATTGTGCACTTCTGGCACACGATGAAGATAGCATGCAAAACTGTGTTGATAAGTTCTCTAGTGCCTGTGACAACTTTGGCCTCACAATAAGCACAAAGAAGACGGAAGTGCTCCATCAGCCTGGTCCAGACGACAAGTATCCTGTGACCCCAAATATCAAAGTCCATGACAGTCTTCTGAAGGTGTCGGAGAACTTCACCTATCTTGGCAGTACACTGTCTTCCGCGGCGCGTGTTGATACTGAAATTCTCTCAAGAATCAGCAAAGCCAGCTCTGCATTTGGCAGGCTTCGAAAGAGAGTGTGGGATGTTGCCGGCATTCGCACAGACACTAAGCTGAAAGTGTACAATGCTGTGGTCCTTCCCACCCTACTCTATGGGGCTGAAACCTGGACCATGTACCAATCGCATGCCAGAAAGTTAAATCACTTTCATCTGGCCTGCCTTAGAAAGATCATAAGGATCAAATGGCAGGATAAAATTCCAGACACTGAGGCCCTCAATCGTGCCAAGGAATTGAGCATCTTCTGCCACCTGAAAAAAATTCAGCTACGTTGGGCAGGACATGTTGTCAGAATGCCCGACTCCAGACTCCCTAAGCAAATCTTCTTCTCTGAGCTCTCCAATGGAACGAGGAATGTTGGGGCCCCAAAGAGACGTTACAAAGACACTCTCAAGCAATCACTGAAGGCCTTTGCCATTGATGTGAGTGAGTGGGAAAAGCTCTCGCTTGATCGTGCAAATTGGAGGGCGGCCCTTACCAGAGGCAGCAAAGCATGGGAAGCAGGCTATCAAAAAAAGAGAACGGCGCAAGAAAAGGCCCAGTGGTACTGAACCAACGGAGCACTCTTGTCATTTATGCGGAAGGGTCTGCAGGGCAAAAATAGGACTTATCAGTCACACGAGAAGCCATAAGTCATGAAAGAACAGTCTTTCCATTCTGTCCTCTGTGTCCTTTAGTTCTCTTTATTGTCCATGGGTTGAAATTCTCAACAATTTCTGTTCTTTATTCCTCTGGTGTTGTTAAGGTCATCATCATACCTGATGGACGAACTATTATTGTGGGAAAGGTCTTGAGCTACCTGAAGGATTCTGCAACAAAACAGAGGTTTTGAGTTTGAATCCTAGCCTAAAGCTGTGTTTTCATGTGTACAGAAACGGAAAAAGTATTCGGAGACGTCAAACATCCACCGAGTAGAAAAAGAAAGGGTGTTTCCATGTGTTCGGAAGCGGCACGAAAATATTCTTACTATTTCACTATTTGAAGGGTTTTTGACGATTCCGCTATCGTTTCTGTTTCCGTAGTCATGTAAACACAGCATCATCGCCTTGTGTCTGTTGGAGACAGACTGAATAGAGGATTTTTATATCGGACCTACATGACGAAAAGTTAAAAAAAAAACAGAAACAACTGCCATAGGCCCATTGCGGATATCGGCCATTTTAATTATAAGGACCGACGCATGACCATGGCGATGGTAGCATTGATTTTGATTCGTTAGCTGATTTGCACTGCGAGCACTTCAGGCGTCGCGAACCTATCGGAGGTGAGCTAAAACTAGTTCATTACAGTAAACAATGACACGTGTGTACACGCACATGGGAGACGTTCGGTCAATTCGTTTACTTCCTTTCCTTTGTTTACACGGCTGGTAGGGAATCTGACCAGCCTGGATCCACCCTTTCCACCTCTGTCATAACAATCAATTGCAATGCAAACAGCAGGCATTTTAACCGCTTAGACATATCTCGAAGTTACACTCGTCAGCTGATCCACCCGCCATTTTGGGTGTCGGAAGTACAAAACAAAAACACTGTGACGTCAATTGCAATGGGCCTGTAGGATTAGTGAACAAAAACTTATTTTTCCGTGCACTTTTTGACGGTGGAAACTGAACTTCAACTTAGTCAAGAAGCCTCACTAGAATAATCACATTCCTTGATGTGTATTTGAGTTTGTCACGAGCGAGTGAGCGAGGATCAATAGTTACGGGGAGAAGGGGGGTAGAGTAAGATTAACTCACGGCCCACAATTAATGGAAAGCATGGAATGTTGTGAGTTGGGGGGTTTGGATGAGGCGAGAGCGGTGTGATTACAGTCACTGCAAGTTAAGAAGTCCAAGGAGACAGACGTGAGAAAGCAGTCGGGAGATTGTGTTTTCCAGTGATGACTGGTAGGTTGAACTATGATTGATAATTATGATGATTGATGTATTATATTCTACTATGACCATGATGTAAATAAGTTATATGTTAGGAATGTGAAAGTCATTGATTACTGTGTATAGAGATGTGCGCAATGAGCGATAGATGTAAGTTCGGATCATGGATTCGTAGCGAGTCTGAGTACTGTGTAATACGGTGGAGGTGTGTTACCGTAGAGAAGTGCAGATGTGTGGTGAGTGAAATGTGGACTATTGTGTGTACGCTTGATGGTTCGTAATGAGTGGTTAAGTGGATAGTAATTGTATGGTGTTATACAGATGTAATGTTATTCTTATAGGTGCCGGGGTCGGGCCGTGAGGCTACCCGTGGTGGAGAGACTAGCACAGGGGATAGGCCAGCATACGGAAATGCTTGGGTTGGGCAGAAGGCTACCCACAGGCCTGCCTGAGTGAAGCTGTCGCGCAGGACAACGAGAGCACATGAGTCGTGGCAGTCTGGCCACAGACAGGGACGTTATGTATTAAGATGTTAATATGCTATTAAGATGTTAATGTGCTATTGAGATACTAATGTGCTATTGAAATATTAATGTCCTATTAAGACATTAAGGGGAGATTGAGGTACGGAGATTAGGTTGAGCAGGAGCCAGTAAGAGAGGCCCGCAAGTAGTACATACATGGATGTGAGGCTGAGGCCAGAGCATAATTAGAAAGTAACGGTCGGGTTGTGGACCCGGAGAAGAATGAATGTTGCGAATACTGACCATTGGATGGTATTTGAATTGAATAATGTAATGCACGTATATCTTTATCTTTATGTATAATAAATGTGTGAGCCTGTTTGGTTGTTCTGTTAAGTGTTATACTTGTTCGTTCGTGATTGTTGTCCTGTCATAATCATTACATCTCCCAGTCTGGGATTTGTGACAGAGTTCACCTCCTTGTTTGGCTGCTTTAACGAACTTACCTTTGTTGGCAAAACAGGAAAACAAGAAGCTAAAAGACATAGCATCGATTGCCCAAATGATGAAAAATACATAAACCAGGGAAGGATCCGTGCTTGACAGGACACGTTTAGGTTTTGCAACCGTTATGAAGGTGGCGAAGACAACGGCTATCAGAATGAACCAGAATATCTCGGCTAGAAACCAGGACAACCAGTAGATGCTGTTGGACACGCCCATCAGCTTGAGAGATTCCTGGAAATGGGGGAATTGCGTGTTAGTGACCATTGCCAGTAACAATCGTCACACTAAAGTTTGTGACAACCAACAGATTATTATGACGATTGTTACGACAGTGGCAACATCCAACAGATAAAGCGACACGGGTGTCAACCAACAGATAAAATGATAACGACTATAATAGCGACAGTGGCGTCAAAAAAAAAACAACAGATAAAATGATAAGACTATAATAGCGACAGAGGCGTCAAAAAACCAGATAAAATGATAAGACTATAATGGCGACAGAGGCGTAAAAAAAAGCCAGATAAAATGATAACGACTATAATAGCGACAGAGGCGTAAAAAAAACAGATAAAATGATAAGACTATAATGGCGACAGAGGCGTAAAAAAAACAGATAAAATGATAAGACTATAATGGCGACAGAGGCGTAAAAAAAACAGATAAAATGATAAGACTATAATGGCGACAGAGGCGTAAAAAAACCCAGATAAAATGATAACTACTATAATAGCGACAGAGGCGTCAAAAAAAAAAAAAACCCAGATAAAATGATAACGACTATAATAGCGACAGGGGCGTCAACCAACAGATAAAATAATATCGATTGTCACAGTGACATTGGCGTCAACGAACTGATAAAATTATAACGCTTCTGGCAGCGACAGGGACAACAGCCAACAGATTCAATAATAACGAATGTAATAGCGACAGGGGCGTCAACCAACAGATAAAATAATAAAGATTTTCACAATGACAGGGGCAACTCCCAATACAAGAAATAATAACGACTGTGGCAGCAACAAGTTGAGCATCCTTGTTACAGATCTCTTGAGAGGTTGGGCATTACAACCTTTTGTAGATTATGGTGAGATTCTAGATCAGAAAGAGAGACAGAAAGAGAGAGAAAGAGATAGCGAGTAAGAAAGGTTGAGAGAAAGAAACAGAGACACATCCATAATGAGAATGAAGAGAGGAGGAGGAGCAGAGTGAGAGAAAGACAGAGAGAACAAGAGACACACACACAAAGAGAGAGACAGAGGAAGGAAAAGAGAGAGAGAGAGAGAGAGAGAGAGACAGAGACAGAGAGACAGAGAGAACGAAAAAAAAAAACACACTTACCTTTAATTTATACTGCTTCTCAGCCACGAGACCTTTGGTTGTCTTAATGATGATTGACAAAAAGATGAACCCTGAAAACATGCTTAAAAACTCGGCGGGTTTGAATTCTGCCACCTTTCGTTCAGGGATGGGCATCTCTTGTATTGCCAGTTTGACTTGAACGGCTTTTTGCAGGTTAGCCGGGC